>VCCN01005031.1:2244970-2258287 GCA_006491835.1 Architeuthis dux | reverse complement strand
TATATATATATACAAATATTTGTAATGCATGTTTGTCATGTTTATGCAAAACACACGTGTGTGTGTGTGTGTGTGTGTATAGGGACTGTGTGTGTGCATGTGTAGGGACTGTGTTCTTATTGCTGCTTGTGGTTAGTTGTTAGGCTTATAATTCTTTCTTTTTTTTTTTGGCCCATGTCACCATGACCTAAACACAGGCAAAGTATCTCCTTGAGGATAAAAAAAAAGAAAAACTTTTCCTTATTTCACTTTTAAACATCACCAGAAAAATCTACCAACAATAAATTAAATTGTTAACGAAAATCTTTTAAAAAATCTATCCCTCCCCCATGTATACATTCACACAAGAACACACACATAATGCGCTCGCATACATCTGTCACCACCGCCTCCATCCATTTGCCGCAACAGACACACAATTATTGTGACAAGACAGTGACCACGTTATACAGCAATAATCTTGAATAGTTCAATTGATTGGTTCCAAATTTTGTCAGCACTTTTCAAAACTGCACTATTCAAGGTCTTATTATAATTTAATGTGGGTTTCTTCCAGCTTATACTTAGTTACATTTGTTTGTACTGCAATACCTTAACCGTACTATATCAAAACCTGCGCTAATCAAAACCACACTATTCAAGGTATTGCTGTAGTTATCACAAAGTTGACTTGATATTATTAATGTGTTATAACAGAAATACGGTTTATTTTTGCATTTCAGTGTTTTGTGTTTTATACTCGTTTTGACTGCACAGTCATCTCTTCTCGTCTCCTCGTCTCTCACGCACGCTTTCCTCTTTCTCTCTTTCTCTTTCCCTCTTTCTCTTTTCCCCTTTCTTTCAAGGTGAAACAATCTCTTTACTTCAGGCTTTTTTGCTTTGTTTTGTTTTAATGAGATCATTACAAGAAGTTGTCAATTTCCAATTCCAAATTAACTGTGTTCTGTTTTCGTTACGACATCGCAAACGGATTCTTTGAATCCAGAAGTGGCCAAGGTCATTATTCTTTTTCTTTTGATTCGCCTCAGTTTTAAAACGGAAAAAAAAAAATTAATAATATTATTCTACTTGTTTGTATGTACGACCATTACGCTTTTCTACCTAGGATCAGAGCGTAGTATCTGCCTGATCCATGGCCGTTTTGAGCTGAAATCAGTTAAGCTTTCTGACCGAGAAACCTAGGCAGGAAGGAATTGTGAAGGAGGAAAGGTAAGAGGTAAGAAAGCTAGAGAAAAACTATAAAAACAGATAACCAGATGAAAGGAAAAAATAAATACATATACATATAAAGAGAGGGGGAAGGGATGGAGATGCAAGAAAGTCACAAACTTGCTAGTATTTGCGAATTCCTTATTCCTTTTTTTGCATATGAAACTAATCAATGTTTGTATAACATTTAGATAAAAATATCGACAGGCAGCAAAGATTGGAAGGGATAAGGGAGAGAATGAGAAGATACTGGCAAAGAGTGAGAGACAAGTGTAGGCATGGGATAATGGTGGCCCAGTGATAGAGTGCTAATCTCTGGTTCAGTAGGTCATGGGTTCAATCCATCAATAAATCAAGTCATACCATAGACTTTAAAAATGGTATTCAATGCATCTCTGCTAAGCACTCAGCCTAAAGAGTAGGATTGAGGCAGTCTGGAGCGGGATGGGCTCCATCCAGCTATCTCACCCAAGGCACACTGAAAACATGGGTGCCTCTACGATACGGTACAGGGGACCAAAAACCCTGTACTGAGTTACGGGACTATGGACTAAAATGGCCAAAGTATCTCTTTGTTATTTCCTTCCATCTCTGCAAAATACCATAGGGTGCCTCATCGTTGAGTAATGGTCAGCAAGCTAGTCTCTCTAATCATTACTACTGAGTTTGATCCTCACTGAGTGCCCTGTGTTAGTGGCCCTGTGCCAAAACTTAGCTATGCTTAGTAAATAACACTTCCACAAAATACTGTGCTTGTTGAGTGGTGGAAAACTGCGATAACTAAGTTTTCTGTCTAAAGTGAAAATATCAATAGGAAATACCACAAAATTCACTGAGGATTGCATTAAGTTCACCTATGGCACTGTTACGGCCAAATCACATTGGACATACCGGTTATCGTACAATTCACCAAAGTTAAACAACGTTGAGTCTGGTCAGTACCTAGATGGGTGACCATCTGGTAATACCAGGTACTGTAAGCAGCTGGGGATCCTTCTAAGGAGGAGACCGATCTCTACACTATGCTTAATAACACAAGCCAAAGCCCCCCCCCCTCCAAATGTCCTGGCTGCGAGCAACAAGAAATAAGTACTTTTGGCATTGGAACAAAAATACTTATGGCTTGTTTATAGTTAGTTATAGTTCATTTTGAATATTTTATTGGACCACCTTTAAATAAACCAACTCTTACGATTGATTGTAAGGAGTAGGGACTTTGTGTTGCAGAAAGATTATTGTGTGTACACAATTTCATTTAAAACCACTGATGAAAAATGCCTATAATTGTTACTTATAGTCTGTATGTAAATGACTTTTAATATCATGATAATTCATTAAAAAATCTTCCACGTTCTTAATGCTTTAAAAAGTTTGCGCCGCAATTCGTCAAAAAGTGTTTATAAAAAAATCTAGCGGGTGGTTTTCAGCTAATATGTATATGCATATATCGAACAGAAAGTAAGGATTCAGTTTAGCATTATAGTTACATTGTGAATAGAAACCCCCCTTTTAAAACTCGTAAAAAACTTTTTCTCTCAAAACTTTTTACTCTAAAACATTCCCCTAGGTCCATTAAGTATGTATGCCAAATGTTTAATGGTGGCGGACACAGTGACAAACAGAGCCGGTTGTTTTATATAATAGAAATGTTTTCTCAAGACCTTTTACTTTAAAACATTCCCCTAGGTCCATTAAGTATGTATGCCAAATTTGGTTGAGCTGCGCCAAATGTTTAATGGAGACGGACACAGTGACAAACAGCCGATTGTTATATATAATAGAAATTTCTTCTCAAGACCTTTTACTTTAAAACATTCCCCTAGGTCCATTAAGTATGTATGCCAAATTTGGTTGAGCTGCGCCAATGTTTAAGGGTGGCGGACATAGTGACAAACAGAGCCGGTTGTTTTATACAATAGAAAAGAAAGATAGATTTTTTTATAAAAACACTTTCTGACGAATTGTGGCACAAACTTTTTGATGGGAGAAACTTTTGATAAGTCATTAGATTTCTTGATTAAAAGAAGATAAGTACCTAGCTCAATCGGTATTTGCGAGGAAACCACTCCAATTTGTGGTTCATTTCGTTTCAGGTTCATTTGCTCCGCTCTACCCACCCCTCCCGCACTAATACCATTTTTTTTTTTTTTTTTTTTTTTTTTTTTTTATCTTTTTAATCTGGGAAATATTTCCTGGGAAAAAAATTCTTTTGTTCGGTTATTTGTGTTTTTCAGGTTTTGTTTGAGCCATTTCCCTCTTCTTAATTGTAAGTCTTTCTTCGTTAATCAAGGCACTTAATTGTTGCCTTCCTTACTTAAGTGAGCGCTAATTCGCCACGTAATTTCTTTCTTCTTTCTTTAATTTATTCGTTTAAAACACCTGATGCTGATGATTTTGCGTTTCTAATTAGAAATAAAGGAAATCATCGGCTCTCTGTTGATTATCTTCACGGACAGTGAAGGCGAGGCTCTTTTCTATAGCGCCCCGCCCTGTCCGGCCCATCTAGTGTTAACTCCGCCCAAAAGTTCTCTTCTCAACAGCTTTTCGACTTGTTCTCTTTTCCTGGTAATTTCTTTCTTTCTTTCTTTCTTTTGTCAAACTCTAGTCCAAGTCTGGAGTTGACTTTGTTTTTCTACTGTATCAACAACAACAAGAACAATCCTCACCTAATTTAGGGTAGTAAACTCTTCACTGTTTGTCTGTCCCATCATGTTAAATCAAATTGATAAATAAAATTAACATTTCCCTACTGTGATTTGAAATCACAACCAAGTGATTGGTAGGTGGTTCTCTTACCGACTGGGCCAAACTGAAAAGTCTTACAAATCTAAGAAAATTTATGTTATAATTTTGTATTTATTATATACACAATACAAAAGTTGCAGTAATCATCTTCATTCAGAATAGAAGTTGGAGTGGAGTTTGACCCTGCAGCAGTGTGGCTTGTCTTTCTATCTTTTCCAACATATTTATTGTTATTTATCATTATTATCATTATTATTGTTGTTATTATTATTATTATCATTATTATTATTATTGTTATCATTATTATTAGTAGTAGTAGATGAAGTATTGTAACCCAATTTCTTTTTTTGACTACTTTTTACCTTCATCTTAATTGATATAGAGACAACTAAAAAATTAGATGAAGTCAAAATTAATTAAAAAAATATTTATTCTGTCTTTCTATCTTGTACTTTTTCCATCTTTTTGAAAAAAAAAAATTTTCTTTCTTTCTCATATTCATTCTTCCTCTTTTTTTCTTTCTTTCATTTTTTCTTTTTCATATTTTTTCTTTCTCACATTCTTTTTTTCTTTGCTTACATGTTTATCCTCTCTTTCTCAAATTGTTTTTTTCACTTATTCCAAATTTCTTTCATCTTTATTCTCTCTTTCTTTCTCATAATCTTCCTTTCCTCCTCTCTTATTTTTTCTTTCTTTCATCTTTATTCTCTTTCTTTCTCACATTCTTTCATCTTTTTTTAACATTTTATTGTCTTTCTCAGATTATTTCTTTCTTTCACTTATTCCATATGTCTTTCTTCCTTTCCTCTTTACTCTCTCGCTCTTCCTCACATTCTTTTACAACATTTATTCTTTCCTTCTCGCATTCTTTCTTTCCTTCTTGCCTATTCTCTCTTTTTTCTTTCTTTCCTTCTCCTTTTCACTCTCCCCACCCTCAGAATACTAAGACTCATAATACTGATTCCAGATTCCATTATTTATTACCTTGAAGCAATTTTTAATCTCTGCTTTGATTATTCGATTTACTAACTGACATTCTAAAACAGTTACTCATATGCATTTCTTTGTGTATAACATGATTCTTGTATAATACGAGTACTAGATTTTGAGGTGAAAAATAGGTATAAAATTGTAGCCTCTTGTATAAAACGAGTACTAGATTTTCTAGAAGTCTGGACACATAGGCAAAATGCATATTTTCAATAAAAAAAGATTTGAACAACATTTTATTAAATTGAAATATTAATAAATAACATCTTAAATGTGTTTTCCACCATTTGTGATGCAAAGTTCAATGCGCTTTGCGAGATTCACATGAACCCGATGCATTAACTCCACATTTCCGTCAATTTGAGCACATTCATTTATGATGCGTTCCCTCAGGTGTCTTGTATCTTTAATTTTCATTGTGTACACCTTCTCCTTTAGCATACCCCAGAAAAAGAAGTACCAGTTCAATCCTTTATTCTTTCGACAAACTCATATTTAATCTGTGGGGCAAAAAAATATAGTTAGTTATAAATAGTGATATTTCCTATGTGTCCAGACTTTAGGGACACCCTGTACAATAAGTGCCTACTATTTTTATGTTGTGTACTTTTACAAGGCTGATTATTTTAATTTCATCAAATAAAATAACATAAGAAACAAATGAAAACAAAGGTATCTAGCTTTGTACGTCTTGTGCAATCTTTTGAAACGTTTCGTTCACTGACTAATGAAATGTTTTTGTCTAATTCATTTCATATTTACTTAAATATATCTCTTAGTCGGGAGGGGGGAGTTGTGTCACCTCTGTCATCAAATCCCCCCCCCCCCATATCTTCGATCAGATCTGGGTACAAAATTTCTCATGTTATACACAAAGAAATATGGTAACTGTGATAAGTGATCAATTGGGAAAAAATATTTCCCCAGGCCTGTGACCAGTGTCACGAAGATGTTAAGACTATTCCTGACCCTCCCCTTATAGTGCAATGGGAAGGTGCTGCCACGAGATTGGGACCCCCAGAACCAGGCACACCACATTTATGCTGTGTCCCACCCGAAGACAAGAACTCAACTGAAGATCAGATACTCCACTTTGATCCCAGCCAGAAGGCTGAGAAAGGATGGAAAATATGAAGTGTGCAATATTTAACCCTTAGCAAGATATATAATATATATATATATTGGGTTCCATTTCCACTCCAATTCCAGTTCAACCCATAACCTAGTAGATCGTTGGGGTGCCATGCTACCCCTTCATAGCATTTCCCAAGGCAATGGGAGTTACTTGGCAGTGCCCATCTCCTCTCCAAGTCAAATGCGACAGGTCGTACTAGGTCACATGATACCAGCAGTTCAAAATGTTTGATGTATTTGTATTTTTACTTTTTTAAATAAAATAAATGATTTTGCCTCTTTCCAATATGAGCATCGATAAAAATGTCAAAACTAAGTTGAATTTTTTTTTTATTTTCTTTTTTGCGCTCTTCATAAGATAAATTAGTAAATTTTATAACCTCAGATCTTGAAGTGGGGATTTTTTTGATTAATGTCGAGAGTTAATCTAAGATTGACGTTATTTTTAGACGTCTTTCTTTTTTCGGCTGCAAAAGAATTACAACTAACCCCAGTATTCTTACCCGAGAAACATTTCCCCAAACATATCGTTAATAAAAGATGGGAAACCTACCCTTTCATCAGTAGGGATTGTTTTTTTGTTTTTTACTATTATAGAGGGGGAGAAGAAAAAAGGATCTTTGTATCTAGTTTTATCACGAAGCGTGGATTCTAATAAGGTTTATTATACAACATTACGGGGGGAAAAAAATGGTTGGGGCATGGTTTTTGAGTTGATAGGCTTCTTTCTAAAAACTGACGCCTGGTCTTTGTTTCTGAGAAAACGAACTTGCGGAGCGTCACAAGAAGCTTATCACAAAGACAATTCCGATGAATTATTGTGTCATTTAAAGTAATTTGTCAATTTAGCATATTCGTTATTTTTTTGTTCTTTTTTTAGCAATTAGATGTAAACTCGTATTTTGTGTTGAGGGCCTGCCATTACGAATAAAAAACAAATCAAATATAGAATAAAAATAGAGAACGAATGCAAATTAGACCCAATCATTGATTGACCAAGCCGTAACGAAAGAAAGTGAAGTGTAGTTAATATTTTGATGACGATATAAATATATGAGTAACCTATCAATAAATACATTTTTTTAAAATTTATCTTCTTTTTTTAATGCACTTTTTTGGGCTCAGGATATTTTTTTTAACGTAAACGCAACCTTTGTGTTTTTCCCCCTCTTTATGCATGGAGTATAATCAGTGCTCATGAATAAAGGGAAAAAAATGGCCGATATTTGTTCAACTTTCGAAATAACACATTATTATCACTATGCTTCTTAGTGATTAGAGAGAATTGTCCTAAGAGACAAACCATCTCTACAAATAACCTTACTTTCATCCCGACTGTCTATCGCTTTTGTTATTCCACGCACTTACTCATCACCGTAACATCTCTTCTTTCAAATTGGCCAGCCAACCCTCATCCTATTCCTTTTTTGCTTGTGTGTCGGTGGAAGGTTCAAGAGTCGTGAAGAAAAGTCACCGAGTTTATTTCCAGAGACGGAGAGAGAAAGGAAGAAAATTGAAAGAGAAGGGAAGAAAATTGAAAGAGAAAGGGAAAAAATTGAAAGAGAAAGGGAAAAAATTGAAAGAGAAAGTAAGACAATTGAAAGAGAAAAGAGAAAACTTTGGGTTGACATTGAAAGAGAAAAGAGAAAACTTTGGGTTTTAAAAAAAATCATATATTGGAGCCTTAAAACCTATTTGTTTGTTAGTTAGAAACTGTCAACCAAAACTGTCAACATCAACATAGGTTTCTTCAGTTTTCAATTGGGTCTGGCTGGCTATCTATGTATTGTGCATACAAGCCGCACCAATGGAGCTAGAGGGGTGAAAATTCAAACATTTACTGCTTATGATTTTTCAAATTCCCCTCCAAAATAGGTTTTTAGTGGCTGGTTCAATTTACAATGTAAGTTTATGCTAAACTAGTGCTTTAGTTTTTGTCCAGCAGTGTTCACTATTGAGTGACTAAGCAGACCTGTTTTTTTATTATTATATTGCAACCTTAAAACTTTGGTAGCATTTATGATTTTTGTAGCTTCCTGAAGAATAAAATTAGAAAAAATAATCACTAAGGATTTATTTTAAACTACTATAAGTATCAACTACTATAAAGTATCACTCACCATGGTAGAGTGCTTGCCTCTGGTTCGGTATGTCGTAGGTTCAATTCATGGCCGCGTCATACCAAAGACTTTAGAAATGGTACTCAATGCCTCTCTGCTAAGCACTCAGCATAAAGAGTGGGATTGAGGAATCTTGGAGAGGGATGGGCTCCGTCAGGCTCTCTTGCCCATGACTCACACATGATGGGTGCCCCAACAATACGATGCAGGGGACCAAAAGCCCTGGACTATGGACTGCATGCGTGGGCAACCTTTTTGATGTAGTGGGCCACACAAGATATTTTTCATCTGTATTCGGGCAACACATTCACTTAAAAAATGTCGATCGTATTACAGAAAGTGTTCTATTTTAGACAAACATATGAATTACAATTATTATATTATTGATTTGTGGAGTCAAAACAATAGTAATTTTATGATATAAATTATAAAATTGACTTTCTGAGAAAAATTATATAAAATTTTCAATAAATTCCCAGATTGGCCACAGGCTACAAAAAATGTTGCCGCGGGCCAATGGTTGCCCATATGTGAACTAGAGTTTAAAAGTTTAACCACTGTGAGGAAATCTGTATAAAGTTGTTATGCCATTGGCAAAGATCACCTTCTTTCTTACCATCCACGCATCAAACAGCTTTTCTATTTGATTCTTTGTTCAGTTTAATTTCTCTTGTGAAGCAACCATTTATATGTAAACTTTCGTCGGTACAAGTTAAGTAGTTAAGTAGTGCTGTCCCTCCTAAAGAGCCAGTAGTATTGCTTTATTTTTGCATCTCATACTCCAATGACTGTGGTCCCAAATGACCCAATCCTACCTCTAACCCTGAACCTAACCGTACGCCTAACGTGGTACAACAGGAATGTCGGCAATATATGAGATCTAAATATAAAGTAATACTACTAGGGTGGGACTACACTTCTTAGGGACGGCACTAGTTAACTTGTACCCTTTTGTCAATATGAACTTTACTTCAAAGCCTTCGTTATAGAGTGGGGAAGATATGGCTGGTTGAAACTACAAAGAAAGTTACTTATAAAGCAAACACAGTAACAATAAAGACGATTCTATGGTCGAGTGCTTTTTATCAAATGTTTGTTAAGCAGTAGTCTGTGAATCAATGTTGTTATGGGACCATTGGTAAATTACTCAATTTGGGTTGGGCTTCCGTGACGATATGCCTTGAGCACGTTATCGGTGGTGAGGAAGACGAACACACAATTGGACTCTTGAATTTTTTTATATCGGATGAAATAAATTGTAAGGATTTTAGATCTTACTTCGAATTATCATATATATCTGTGTATGAGTCGATCTCGTGTATAGGTCAACCCTTGATTTATGGTCACAAAATCATTAATTTATGGTATGCTTTTTTGAAGCCAAGGGTTGCTCCTCCTAGTCCTTCCGATAGGGTTTGAATTTCAACCTTACAATTATTACTCATGTTTTGATCAACCCCCAATTTTTGCCTTAAAATTTGGCCTTCAAAACTTGACTCAATACAAGAGTATATACAGTACGTAAGGCTTTTTTTAAACACTTCTAGTGCGGATAATTTAACACCTCTCTCACGGAGAAGAGAAGTATCGGTGGTGACATTAGCATTTTATTGTTGAGTGTACTGAAGACAGATTTCAGGATTCAAATTCCTTGCATTTTAGCAGTTTGGGAGGGGCCAGGCTCCCCTGCCCCCTGCTTGTTACAGGCCTGAATATGTTTTGAAAATGGGGATTTTCTTTTAAATCTATAAATTAATTTGTCTATGTGAACATTGCATTCTTTGTTTTTGATTGTGAATTGTTATCATGACGGCTTAAGGCATTCAGATTATCGCCAGCTTCTATCGCTTGCTTCAATTGGAACTGTGATCCTTAAAATACAAATGTTATCTTTCCTTCCTTCGTCATCAATTGGTTCCACTTTTCACCCACGTTTTGTCAGTATTTTTTTTATCTTTGTCCGTAATCAATGTACGTAATTCTTTTTTGTTGCTTCATCCGTTATCCCTCTACAAATTTTCGGAGATATATACAGCATTATTCGTCCATATATTCTGTCTTTTGTTTGTTTATCAGAAAGCAAAATGATAGGCAGAAAAGTTTCTTTTATTCTGCGATCTGATTGGCTGTCGGTGACACAAAACAAAACAGGATTTTGTGAAAGAGGAAAAAAGTACGATACTTGGGAAAGATTTACGAATAATCTGGATACATGAAATAATAGAGTGATACTTCATCAGCTGAAATTTGAAGGCAAAACTCAAGAAGACAAAAGAAATCTTGATTCGTTTATTTTTAAACTTTTTTTTCTTATTCTAATCATCAAGAATTTCACTCTTGCTTTAAGTTCATTACAGTGTGTTGTAAATGCTGTTTGGGTGTTTTTTTTTATTTTACTTTATTCTGCGAGCAATTTTCCCTTTCATATAAATATGCTCTGGCTGGATTAGCTCTAATTTGGGAAACGCTCAATCTACACGTCAACTTCATCTGTAACACACATCAGTGTGTAAATTTGTATATATAGAAATGAAAGTGTGTGTGTGTGTGTGCCGGGGAGAGAGAGATCTGATTGTATCCATTAATTTAAACTGATTTATGTATAAATATAAATAACTTTTGAGTGCACCGGTGGCTTTCTATTATTTTATGCTCTCGTCCATTAATTCAAACTGTTTTGTGAAACTATATATAATTTTATACGTGTTTTGAGTATATTTATACACTCTTTGCTTTTATTATCTATCTATATCTATATCTATATATATATATGTATATATATATACATACGAGAGTGGATCAATGTCTGTAGTCTGACGCATAGTTATTAGCTGAATTTGTGTAAAATAAATGCTTTTTTTCATCATTAGGCTACGGATTCATTGATGTACCTACATGAAAAAATATATATGTTCTTTGCGCATATCCTAATTAAAACCTAGATTTGTGTATGTACTGCCGCATCTAATTTGGGGATAAGACTGTGGGTTTTTGTTTTTGCTTTTTTTTTCTACAAATGTGTACGTTTTATCCCTAATTTAAACTGTGATTACATGTACACAATATCTATGTACAGTTATACACAAAACTTTCCTTTTTATCTTTTAAAGCCATTATTTATCAGCATATAATGCTTCATTTTTTTGTGCGCTTAAGGATCTGTAAGTGAAAAGAGTTTGTTGTGTGTTATGTTTATATATCTTTTCACATTTTAACCGTGTCGATATCATTTTCCGTATGTATGTGTGTGGCTGTCGGTTTCTCATTACGAGTTATAAATGATACAGGCAGGTCGGTCAGTCTCAGAAACTCTTTTTATGCTCGTCTTTATAACGATAATTCGCCATAAGATACTAATCATTTTAATATCTCAAGTTCTTGCTGATCGCTTCGTTTAGACAGCCATTTTCTTTCGCGTTATTTATTTTACGTATTTACTTTTTTCTTTTTTTACGTTGCTTAATTTTGATCTTTTTCTCCTCTTCCTCTCCCCTTCTTCTCTCTCTCTCCCCCCTCTCTCTGTCAAACCCTAATCGTATTTTCTTCCTCCGCCTCCTCCGCCCTTTGCGCCTTTTTAGCCACTCTTTTTGGACCGTGTCGATAACTACTCCAATGTTGTTTTTTTTTTTCTTTTCTTTTTTTTGTGGGGATGAAGACAAAGACAGATCATTATTCTTTTATTTTCTGTTCCTCAATTATTATCATCATCATCATTATCATCATTCGTAGTTGTTGTTGATATACTCATTATTGGGGTTTATATTGTCTTGTGGTTGTACCAAAAAGAATATTCAGTCTTTTGCCACAAAACCTAATGACGACAACGACGGTCCCAACTTTGGTGCGCGACTAACTGGAACAAGTCATTCTGAAACTTAGTTCACCTGAGACTTAAAGAACTTTTTATTTGCGAGCCCAAATCGTCTTTTTTTGCTACACTTCCCCTTGAGTAAGTAAAGCAAATTAATTATCTTGTATTATTATTTATTTTCTAATTCTTTTCAATCAATCTTTACCCCCCCACCGTTTTTTTTTTTTTTACTTTGCCTCACTTTGTGAATTTTTTTCTTTAATTCAACATTTCTCGAATGCCATATGCTGGACGCTCAAAGCCGCTCTACAAGAGAGATTGACACATTTCATACGTCTTACTTCGACGTTGCCTTTTGCGATCTCACCCTTCCCTACCCAATAAAAGAATTAAGAAAAGAACGAGAACGTATGGATTTGTGGCATCTGTAATAGCCAATACTTTTGCAGTCATTATTGGGAGTTTTCTTTTGTTGTTTTTTTTGTTTTTGTTTTAATCTACCGATTATTATCGTACATTGATTTATGTTAAATCCTGCACGACACGCACAATAGCATAAAATTGTCAAGTATAGCTTTAATCGCCCTTTCCTAAGGTGGTAAAAAAACAAACATTTTTTTTAAAAAAGCTCCGACAAATTTAAATGAGTGTTAAAAAAACAAAATTTGAACATTCTTTGACAAATCATGCTTTCTCTACTCAACAACAACAAAAAAAGATGGTTACATCACTGAACACACTTCTCTGCCCCATGGATAAAGATACAGTGTTGCTAAAGAAATCCTATATCATTTTGTTCTGTGGTCAAATTGTGTTGGCCACAACCGTTCTCGTAGAATCATCGAAGTTAAGCAACGTTGAGCCTAGGTCAGTACCTAGATGGGTGACCATCTGGGAATAACAGGTGCCATAAGCAGCAGGGGATCATGTAGAGAGCCTCCCATGGTGATCCTGTTCATCCTCCTAAGGAGGAGACCGATCTCTACACCACGCTCAATAACGCAAGTCAAAGGCCCCCATCCCCTACCCCACTGGCTTTGAGTGACAAGAAATTAATTAATTAATCACTGTTATCCACAACACTGGTTTATTGCTGGGTTTAGGTTATTCATGTGTTCTGACATTTATATGTATCTATCTATCTATGCATCCAGACTTTGCCCAGCCCTAACTGTTCATGGTAGAAACTTTTACTTAACCGTTCATAGTAGAAATTTTACACACACACTTCCTTTAATAATTTTTGAAAATTACCCCCTCTAAATCGGTTTTTAGTGTGGGGTTCAATATGCAATGTAAGTTCATGCT
>VCCN01005031.1:2223488-2234290 GCA_006491835.1 Architeuthis dux | reverse complement strand
GCTGACATGTATATATTTAAAATGTGTGTGTGTTTGGACATTTATGTATTTAAAAATCTATGTGTCTCTCTCTCTCTCTCTCTCTCTCTCTATCATATATGTGTGTGTGTATATATATATATATATGGACATGTATGTATTTAAAAATGTGTGTGTGAACGTGTATGTATTTAAAAATGTGTGTGCGTGCTGCATGTATATATTTAAAATGTGTGTGTTTCGACATTAAAAATCTGTGTGTGTGTGTGTTAACGTGTATGTATTTCAAATGTGTGTGCGTGCTGACATGTATATATTTAAAATGTGTGTGTGTTTGGACATTAAAAATCTATGTGTGTGTTTGATGTACTTATCTGTCACGGCTAAGTGTGAACAAGTGTATACGTCTATGTGTATGTATCATAAGGAGAAATGTATGTATGTATGAATAAGTCCTGTGTATTTATAAGTGATAGTTTGATGTTTATAAAACGTGAGTATGTATCTGTGTCTGTGTAGTATGTGTGTATATACTATATTTATATATGTGTACATATGCATCTGTCATTACTAGAATGTATTTACTTATTTATAAATGTATTAATATTTATATGTGTTTGTTATTAGAAAACCCATCACTTGAACTTAACTTTCATTTGGTAGGAGACATTTATGATAAACTAGGGGGGAACTTTTTCTTTTCTTTTTTCTTCTTCCTACCACTCTGTTTTTACCACTCAGTTGATGCTAACATCTATTTATTTATTTATTTTTCCTTAAATCTTATTCATTTATTTATTTCAGTTGTTACCTCCCCTTCCTGTATCCCTATATACATTGAAACTCCTTATCCTATTTCACCCCACACCACCCCATGTGATTCATGTTCAGGGAAAGGGGACTTGCTATTTTTACTATCCACATTTTTGCCGCTAAATTTGGTTTTATTTTTCAAAAAATGCTTTATATTCTAAAATGCAGGGATCTAAATTTTTCTTGCATCTTATTTAAGAAGAAGAAAAACTTTCGGATTTACATTTTTGGGTTGTTGTTATTAATATAAATGTCACTACTACAACTGGTTTTTTGTTCCTTTTATTCTTATTATTTATTATTCAATTCATTATCATATAATACTTGTTTTTTGTGAATCTTATCATATAATACTTATTTTTTGTGAATCTTCTATATTTCAGTAGTATTGTTGTCTTTACAACATGCAATCCTTTCAATAGCAAAAGACTACAACAGTTTTGTTGCATAATAAATTTGTTCCGATCTACTTATCTTTATCTATATAATTATTTATGTTTCTAATCTTTTTGTAATTCCATTAAATTTTCCTCTCTTTTAGTTTTATTTGATTTTTTTTTTTTAACCCTTTCCTCCCCCCTCGTCCTTTTCTCCTTGTTTTCTAAGCAGGAGCATGTAAGAAAAACTAGATATATCAACTTTAATATAATTTTGCCATCTATATATATTTATGTGTGTATAAATATTTAATATGTATGTTTGTATGTATGTTTCTATGTGTGTGCATGTATGTGTGTTTATGTGTGTGCATATATGGTTGTATGTATGTATGTGTCTGTATGTGTTTGTGTATGTATGCTTGTGTGTATTTCCGTGCATATGTATGTATGTGTCTGTGCGTATGTAAGTGATCTTTATGTGTGTATGTATGTTTATGTATGTGTCTGCATATGTGGTTGTATGTATGTGTGTATATATGTTTGTGTGTGTATTTTTGTGCGTATGTATGTATGTGTCTGTGCGTATGTACCTGATCTTTATGTGTGTGCGTGTGTGTGTGTGTGCATATGTATGTAATGGAGTTTTCACGCTTTTTTTCCTTTTCCTTCTTTTCTCTGTGTTTTCTTTTTTTTTTCTTTTTCTTTCTACAACAACTATTATTACGATTACTTACTTAAAACTTACTTGAAAAAAGAGAGAGAGAGAGAGACAGGAAGAATGATTTTTAAAAAGTTACAAGGACATGGAAATAATTCAATGGAATTTATTGATTTTGAAAAATAGAATCCGTTAGAAATCTTGCTAGGAATTTCCCGGTTTAGGAGGGGGTGACTTGTAAACTAGCCGCACCCCCCTCGCCATAGCAAGTTGCAGAAGAAGGGAGAAAAAAAAAGAAAGGAAGAAGCAAATAATACAAAAGAGGTGAGGGGAGGGTCATGTTGAAAAGTAAGAATCTAAAATTTAAAAAGTAACAAATAGATTTTGCCAAGCAAATCGAGTCAATCCCTCTTGTTATATATTGTTCTTTTTTTCTATCATTCTTTCTCTTTTTCTTTGTTTCTTCCTATTTTCATTCTTTCTTCCTTTTTTCTCTTTTTCTTTTTCTTACTCTATTTCTTTTTCTTTCTGTTTTTTCTTTCTCTCACTTTTTCTTTATTTCCTCCTCTTTTTTTTCCTTTTCCTTCCTTTCTTTCTTCCTCTTTTTCGTTCTTTCTTCCTCTTTTCTCTTTTTATTTTCTTTCTTCCTTTTTTATTTTTCTTTCTCTTCATCTTTTCTCTTTTTACTTTCTTTCTTCCTCCTTTTCTCTTTTTATTTTTCTGTTTTTCTCTCTCTCTCTCTTCCTTCCTCTTTTCCTTCCTTTCTTCCTCTTTTTCTTTCTTTCTTCCACCTTTTTTCCCTCTTTTCCTTCCTTCTTTTCTTACTCTTTTTTCTTTCTTTCCTCCCTCCCTCAGCTAAGCTTGACTTCAATTGATAAAACTACAAACATCTAAACCTAACGTCCCTTCTTTCTCTTTCTTTTTAAAAAAAAACACCTTTTCTACTCCCCCCCACCCGAATTTCACCACCAGGCATTGATGTGTAACTTTACAGCTATGCCAATCTTAACATTTATACTTTTTAACTCTTATCATCTTTTATTTCTCTCATCAATTGTTTGAGTTTTTTAGTCTTAAGCCCATCAAGACGAAAAGTGTAGCATATGGGACCCACCTTTATTCTTTCATTTTCATTCATTCAACATTTTCATTCTTTCAATTTATTTTTTAACCATTCTTTCGCTTTCATTCTCGCTTCATCCTTCACTTTCATTCATTCCTATTTTTTGTTTTTACTCTTATTCATGCTTAGCTCATTCATTCGTCCTTTCCTACTTTTACTTTCACTCTTATCTATATTTTATTCATTCTTTCCATCTTTCCATTCTTCACTTTCACTTTTCTCCACACTTATTCCTTCCTTCCTTCCTTCCTTCCTTCCTTCCTTCTTTCACTTTTCTCCACACTTATTCATTTCTTCCTTCCTTCTTTCACGTTCACTCTTCTCCACACTTTTTCATTCATTTCTTCTTTCACTTTCACTCTTCTTTACACTTATTCATTCCTTCCTTCCCTCTTTCACTTTCACTTTTCTCCATGCTATTCATTCCTTCTTTCCTTCACTCTTTCACTCTTCTGCACACTTTTTCATTCATTCCTTCTTTCACTCTTCTCCACACTTATTCATTCATTCCTTCTTTTCACTTTCACACTTTTTCATTCTTTCCATCTTTCACTTTCACTCTTCTCCACACTTTTTCATTCATTCCTTCTTTCACTCTTCTCCACACTTATTCATTCATTCCTTCTTTCACTTTCACTCTTCTCCACACTTATTCATTCATTCCTACCTTCGCTTTCACTCTTATTCATTCCTTCCCACTTTCATTTTCACACTTATCAACACTTGTTCCTTTATTCACTCATTCATTCTTTCGCTCTTATTCACATTCACTCATTCCTCCTTTTGTTCATTTATATTTTGTTCGCTCAATTTTTAATTATTTGTTCTTACATTCTTTTTTTTTCACTTTTTCGTTCATTTTTTTCATTCTCTTTACTGTTTTTTTTAAAGTTCAAATGGCTAAGTGTTCACATATTTCACTTATACACACATCTCTTTCTCTGCAAAGTCTCTTGGTCACTCTCTCTATCTCTATCTCTTCATTTTCTAATCTCTTTGTCTTTCTTCTTTGTTCTCCTTTTCTCTGACCCCTTCTCTATGTATATCTTTTCCTATTTATGTTTGTTTCTTTTTTTTTTTTATTTCTCTTTATCCCTCTTCCTCTTTTTCTCTCTCTTCTTACTCTTCTATCTCTCGTTTACCCATGTTAGAGCATATAAAAATAAACAAGTTTTTTCTCTCTCCAGGATCTTGTAATAGTTGTATTTTTAACTCCTGTTTTCCCATCTTATCCTTCTCCCAAGTGAGTTACCATTCAGCTTCTTTATTTTCTTTCTTTCTTTCCCTACGTTTCACTGGTGATTCACTATATTAGCACTTTTCAAATACTGTTTGTTATTTACATGCATCACAAATATCTCATTTGTTTTGCTTCGTTCCCAGCAGTCGATCTAGTCAGCATCCTGTGTGCGATTTGAACAGATGACAGGCCTCCCCTGTTATAACACGGTTTGTTATAGTGCGGGTGGATGCTGGACCCCAAAATTTTAATCTAGCTCCAAAATAGCTAGATTTAGCTCCAAAATAGCTAGATTTAGTTCCAAAATAGCTAAATTGATCATGGCTCAGTTATAACGCAGTGTTGGCTTTCTTGGGCCCCACACCCATGTTATAATGGGGTAGGCCTGTATTTTTAAAAAAACGGTGAACCCCAAAATATTAATCTAGCTCCAAAATGGGGGGGGGGGACCCTGGGGCGCAATATATCTGATGAACCCTTTTTTCATTTAGAGAATTCTTTGAAGACAGGAATAAGTGATAATCTGAAGGTGCAATATATATGCTGAATATGACTGAAAACTTCCCAGCCATGCCGTAACAATTTTTGCCTGGTCGCCAACACGTGGTCTAGTGTTATCCCGATGGAATATTACTCTCTTTCTCTTAAGTAATTTCAGATGCTTTTTGTTCTCTGCTGCCTTCAGTTGGACTAATTGGGAATAGTAGGTACTCGTTTGGTTCTCTGGAATCTCATAGTCAAATACTCCCTTCCAATCTCACCATATGCACAGCATCATCTTGCTTGGACGAAGATACGGTTAATGATTTCTTGTGTTCCATCTTGTTTTAAAGTATCTACTTTTCACTGCCCATTATAATTTGTTCCAAAAATGGAAAATTTTCATTACATTTCAGTAGCAAATTGTACATGGAAATACAGTCCAGCAGGGTTTTTTTCCCCCACTTAACTATGTGGAAGCTACACATCGAAGAGACTAACATAACCAAACTGGTGTAAATGATTTTTAATGCTTGATTTGGATATTTTAAGCTTTTATAGTATCAATAGGATACAAATATATTCACAGGATACAAGTGGTGTCTAGTTCACATTGAGAACAGTACATTACAATCTTCTCACTATATATAACAACTGGAGCCTTAAATAACTTATGGACACATACTTAACATGTAACCAATACTTATTCTATTCTAAAAAAACAATTACTAACGAATGTCCTTCTGGAATCATTCACATTTGCAAGTAAATGTTTACTGGAGATAAGATCATTTATTGAATGAACATTTTAATTAAAGTGGGATCTTTATAGATATACAGCCTTGAGTTTGATTATGATCGCTGCCACTCGATCATACGAGTATGGCGGCTACTAGGAGAGCACACTATTGTGTGTCCTTCATGGAGCAGCGTGTATCTGAGAAAGGACTGAGTGCACAGTCCGGTCATAGCTTGGCAAGATGTTCTGTTAATCAACAGCAGAGCATAGGCTAAGACAGCTGCTGTGTACGGCACCTGGTATTCCCAGGCAGTCACCCATCTGGGCATTGACCAGCCTCGACGTTGCTCAACTTCGGTGACTCTCAGTGACTTGCACAGACTTTCAGAAGGACAGCTTAGAATTTGTGAGTCATTTCTTTCCTCAGTTTGGATTGAAGTGGGTCAGCTTAGTATGATACTTACTGTATATTTTTGAATATAAGTCAACCGTGAGTTTAAGACAAGTTCAGAATTGGGCATAAAATTTCAGAAAATCAACTGACTCGAATATAAACAGAGTTATTTTGCCATAACATCGTCATGAGAGATATCCCCTACTTATAAATACACTGTTTAAGGGATCAGTTGAAAAAAAGGGCACTCCCCTAACATTTTTAAAAATGAAATCCATAATGCCATATAGGCTATATGTATGTTTACACAACAAAAAAATTATTCTTAAATTCCATTAAATTCAATACAATGCATATTTTTGTTGTGTCTTCTATTAAAATATATTTTTTAATTTTGACTAAAAGGGTACTTTTGATATGAAGAATAAAAAGGGAAGGTGCTCAAGCACCCCAAAGCCCTCCCAATGTGTGCATGTGCAGAGAGCCGGTGTATCCAACACGATTTGGCCTCAAGTTTATAAGCCAACAATCTAACTACTAAGCCCTTGCAGTAAGTGGTTTAGGCTATAGTGAATGTGCGAATTCCTTGAGGGATTTTATTTTTGTCATTTGAACAAAAGCTTTCTTACAATGTAAACTGTTCCAATGAGCTTTATTTATCAATGACATTATTTCTTTGTGTCTTTGACAGTCCTTAGCATTGGATTCTGATTTTAATATAATCTTTCTTTGAGATCCTTTCCACAAAAGTTAACAAAGGAATTATAATTGATTGAGAAGAAGGATTACTTATGCTTTCTGTAAATAAGTAATTGCAAAGATTATATCTATTATAATAAGTGATTTTAATATAATTACTTTGTTACAATCAATCAATTTTTTTCTGTGAGGGGTCTTTTTCTTATATTTGTGAGTCATTTCTTTCCTTTGTTTGGATTGGAGTGGGTCAGCTTAGTATGATACTTACTGTATATTTTTGAATATAAGTCAACCGTGAGTTTAAGACGAGTTCAGAATTGGGTATAAAATTGCAGAAATCAACTGACTCGAATATAAACAGAGTTATTTTGCCATAACGTCGTCATGAGAGATATCCCCTTCTTATAAATACACTGTTTATGACACTTGGACAGCTGTCACCAAAACATGAATTTCTTTCATCTTCAACATATCAATCGTTGTTTTTGGGTCGTAAAAGTGAAATTCTCATCAGTAATGACGAATCTACCTGAAAAAATGATTTTAAAAGGTATACTATCTAGATAGCATTTCATACAAAACCATGGTAATGAATTGAGTTAAAACAACAGGCATTATTGCTCGCTAATATGCATTGTGTCTATCGAAGCTGTATTCATATAGGCAAAAGTATTGGCCATTTTTGACTGACCTGAGTATAAGTCAAACTGCTGATTTTGGGGCATTTCTTTAGTTAAAAAACCTTGTCTTATATTCAAGTATATACAGTAATCATAGAGACCACATACAGACTTCTTGGTCCCATATTTTTCATTTGAATCTGGTACTAAATTGCTATAAATTTAAAGCACTTTTTAAGGGATAAATATGTCATTGAATGCTTATATAGATGTGAACCAAGTTCAAACCCCCGGCTGAGATATTGCCATCGTATTAATTCCCTTGGTAAAGGCATGAATCTATCTCCTCCCCTCATCAGCTATGGGTTAATAGCTTTTCAGCCTTGTTTGTTAACCTATCTAGGAGATGGACAACTCTGAATTCAGACCGCAACACATTGTGGGGCACAAAGAGTATGTTGTGGGAGGCAAAGCGCCCTAGTCATCCACTACATCCTAGTCTGTCTCCAGACGTCCTGACTTTGTCTTGCCTCTGGACCCTCAAGGCAGACAGTGACGGGAGAGTGAGGCTGACGACATGCACAACTGTCCCCTCACTTTAATCTAAGTCTAGCGCAAGTCATGATTTCAGACCCTATTTACTCAGAACTGAAGCCATGATCATCTTCAACTATGAAGGATGAACATCGCTGTTAGATTTATTATAAAGAATCATTAAAACAATCTTAAAAGTATAAAGGTCCCCAACAGAAAACGGTTGAAATAGAGAGGGTGGCAATTAGTTGTTTATTAGGATCATTAACTCCAAGATACACAATTTCTTTTATTATTCAAACCATAAAATTCTTAAAAACATTATATATTTTCAGTAATTAGATGCCCAAGAACCTGTATAACAATTTTCATTCTAATCGGTTCAGCAGTTTCAAAGTTCAATATTTTTTGCATGTTGACATATATTTATTTACATATAAAAAGTAAAAAAAACAATTGTATCGACCATAACTCACCATTTTTCAATTCCTGGGGTTTTGTCAACATTATAGCCAAATTTCAGCAAAATCGGTCAAGATTTGAGAAATTTTCCCAATTGTAAAGAAAAACAACATCTTTGCTTATAAGATGTAAACAAACAATCGAATTGGCCATAAGTTACCATTCCTAGATAGAATCTCTCTACAAGCCTAGATTTCACTGAAATATATTAAGGAATAACAAAGTTATCCCATTGAGAAAAGGAGACGACAACAACAACTATAATGAATGATAGTCTCTGGCGGGGACAAAAAGTTGAAGTATTATTGACCAGCAGGGGATGGATTTGTATGTGCTAATCAACAAAACTTTTTAAAGACATTTCTTTTCTATGTCTTTATTTCTTTTTGGCACATTGTCAACTATATGGGACTTTTTGCTGTTTGGAAACCTTAACTTTTTAAGCAAGAAGCAGATAATACTGGATAAGGTATTGGGGATTTTACAAGTATTAGATTGGCTGTTAGTGGGGGGAAAGAAAGTCATCCTGGTAGGGAGTGGAATAGATCTCCAGGGAAGGGTTCTTTGTCCTGATTTCTAATTGGTTTTCTTTCTACCCTTTTATTAAGAAACAATTCTCAAATGGCAACCCATTTAATAGTGCCCAAACATAATGTTGCTTAACTTGTGTACATAGTTGATGTATTTAGACCTTAAATCAAATCACATAAAAGTAGATATCTTCATTTTTGGAATTCTAATACCATTACTGGGCTGCATGCCCTGAACAAAGAAAAAATAACTAATTTGGAATTGTCATTCAGTGTATGAGTAAGATAATAAGTGTTGGGGGGGAGTGGAAGTAGGGTGCCTCTCTCTGTTCATTACATTAGATTACCCTTCCCCCCCACCCATTCTCTCCTCTTTACCCTCCTCCTCCCTCCTCAATCTCTTTGTAGTCTTTCAGATAGACTTGTATGATGACATTCACAGGTCAATATGCAACCAACTTACATTCCATTAGGAAATTAAGTAGTTACATTTTTTTTCTTTCTTTCTTTTTTCTACTGTCATTAGGGTTTGTTAATCCTTAGCTTATCTAATATCGATCACTACTACTACTACTACTGTAACTATTATAGCTACCACTACAACCACTCTAACCCTGAGCTTATGGGAACTCTTTGGTTGAGGGGGGGTTGGGGCAAAGGGTTTGATTTGCCCGAAAATTTACAGTTTTGTCCGAATTACACTGATTTGAATGAAAATTTAGTTTTGTCCGTATTACACT
The DNA here is from genome assembly GCA_006491835.1 of Architeuthis dux. Classification (NCBI taxonomy): domain Eukaryota; kingdom Metazoa; phylum Mollusca; class Cephalopoda; order Oegopsida; family Architeuthidae; genus Architeuthis; species Architeuthis dux. The sequence goes on along the minus strand of VCCN01005031.1, from coordinate 2,224,899 downwards.
GATTTGAATTAGAATTTCCACTGTTTTGTCCAAATTACACTGATTTGACTGAAAATTTACACAATTTCGTCCAAATTACACTGATTTGCCCCAAAACTTACACGATTTTGTCCAAATTACACTGATTTGCCCCAAAATTTACACAATTTTGTCCAAATTACACTGATTTGCCCAAAGATTTATACAATTTTGTCCAAATTATACTGATTGACCCAAAAATTTACACAATTTTGTCCGAATTTTACTGATTTGACTGAAAATTTACACGGTTTTGTCCGAATTACATTTGACTGAAAATTTTACACTGTTTTTCCAAAATTGGGGCAGGAGTGGGGGTCAATTGCCCCACTGGCTCGTACACCTATGACCCTCACTATTATATCAGCTGCTACTATTGCTCCTATACAGCTATTATAACTACTATATTGTCACTATGACTACGACTTCTACTATAACCATCACTGTTACTACTACTACTACTACTACTACTATTACTAGTACTAGGCTAGGGCCTATGAGACAGGGTGTAGGGGGTACATCATACTCGATCCCAGAAGCTAAAGGGGGCCCAGGAATTTTTTGGGATCTCAGAAAATGTTGGCATATATTGAAGTGGATAAAAACAGGATGATTAATGAAGAAGGGAAGGGGGAACCCCCCACCCCCTTTAGAGGGGTGCACGAGGGGGCAGTCACCTCCGGGCACAAAATTTCCTCTTGCATTATGCCTGTTAATCAATAATCATGCTCTCTCCTAGGATATCGGGCAACTGCACCCAGGCGCTGACAACCCTTGCTATGACACTGCCCTCCTTCCCCTAAAAAACTTTGTAACATCCGATACTCTGAGAGGCCCTGACCACCACTTTAGAACCATCACTGCTATTACTATGACTAATGTAGTTATCATTATTACTAAAACTGACTACTATGACTACTATAAGCTTGAACCACCACTACTACTTTTGCTACTATTATAAGACCTTGAACAGTGCGGTTTTGGACAGGATTGGACAATTTGGGAACAAATGAACAAATTAACCGCATTAATCAAGGTATACCTGTATATGGATATACACATTGCATTTTATATACATAGATAATAGAGATTTGCATTGCATTGGAGTATAGCGTTCTGTTGACCAGAAACGGATTTTTATTATTTTTTGTTTTTGTTTTTATTACTTTTTATATTCTTTAAATTCAGTATTTTTAATACGTTATCAGAACATAAAATTCTATTTTACTACGTCAGTTGCATCCCTTAGCGCAGCAGAAGACAAGTAAATAAATAAACAAATACACATGGTGTATTATTATAGTTAGATGATGACTATTAATATTGCTGCTGCTGCTGATTTGGGGGCCCAGGGGGCTTGTCTCCTTGAGGGGCCCCCTCCAACATTTAGTGA
>VCCN01005031.1:2050621-2065446 GCA_006491835.1 Architeuthis dux | reverse complement strand
CTGTCAAAAATTGTATAAACAACGTTGCAGGTTTTGAATAGAATGTTCTTTTTATTGTTTCTGACTGGTAATATCAATTCTTGTGTTTCCATTTTCGGATAAAATAGCCTTGAGATCTGGTTAGTTGTTTCTCTATTTAATTTTTTAACCCATTGATGCCCATATTGTTTTTTGTCCTTTAACATAAATCAATTGTTGTCATAAATACACTTTGAGTTATTGGTGTGAATTTAGCTGTATTTCATACCCAAAGTACAAGTTATCAATGCACAAAGATGAATGTACTTTAAATTTAACATAATCGCATCTTTAAAAACAACTACTATACAGGGTGGGTGAAAAGAAACTCTCTATTGGAAATTGATAATAACTTTATTATTTATTGGTCAATTGTAGTTAAATTAGCTTTACTTTTAAAATCTTATTTTGGTCATTTGAGTGGTAGAATTTAATTTATGATTCCAGGTATCGGTGAAGAAAGACGCATCACCTTACTCACGCAGCATCAGGCAATGCATCATTTTGAACCACTTTCTCCACTGATACCTGAAATCATAAATTAAATTCTACCACTCTAAGGACCAAAATAAAATTTGTTTCACGAAAATAGAGCAATATTTACAAAAGTTACATATAATTTCTAATAGGGAGTTAATTCTCACCCACCTTATATAGTCGTGTGAGCATTGATGTGTTTGTTACCTCATCACTAAAAAGTCCAAATTTTCAAAAAACAACCCTGAACGCAGCCAGACACAAACTAAGGGACCAATTTAGCATAAACTTACATTGTAAAATGAGCCCCCACTAAAAATCTATTTTGGGAGAATTTTCAAAATTAAAAAAAAAACGTTTTTTCTAGACATAATAAGAAGTAAATATTTAAATTTTCAGCCCTCTAGCTCTATCGGTGCGACATGTACGCATGATACATACATATATAGATAGCCAGCCAGACCAGTTTAAAAACTGAAGAAACCTATGTTAAAATAATGTTATATTTATCACATGCAATATGTGTACAATGTGTATAATGCTCTTGATAGCTGTTTCATCTTGTATATTTATAATTTGGGATTTATGTAGCTGAAAACGGCTAACAAAGTGAGTTCACGTATGCATCCTTTCGTAAAATAGAGAAAATAAAAACTGATGTTTATGAATACTAACTTAAAAACCTTTGGATTAACAGCAATAAACAAGTCACTGGTTGTGGAGAAGGTTGTAATGAAATGTTCTCATATTTGTATTTGATTGATACTGTAACAAAATCTTCTGCTTACTTGAACTTCATCACTATTCCAATGCCTGTGCTGGGTAAGTCTAGGAGATAGCCCAATCTGGCAACCCTGTTTCATTTGAATGTTTAAATGATGCACATTTCCCAGTTTAAAAATTTGAAGGCAATCCTATAGGTTCAGGTACCATGATAATGGCAAATATGTTAGTTACCCAACCTGCCCTACACTCTGCATCCAGTTTCCATATCTGAACATTCAAAAAAGAGGAAGTTCCAAAAGAAATTCTATCCCCCCTGCACTTTCTGATAAGAAACTTTTTTATTCCAGATACTTGCCGTCTACTCAGCTGTATTCTATTGTGTTTGTGAACCTTTCATATAGCTATCATCAATTTGAACTAGTACAGAATTTTGCATTGTTGCTTTTTGTAGTTTCTTTTATTTTTGTTAGGATTTAATTAACAAAAATGAAAAATAAAACATTATAGCATTCACCAGCAAACTAGAAGCACTTAAAAAAGAAAACTATCACCAACGTCTAAAAATATTTAAAATTTACTTGGAGAGACGAAGAGAAAGATACAACATTCTGTATGCATTCAAAATACTCAAAATAAAGTAATGCCCAATATCAGACTACAGTTCAAATGGTCTACAGAGACATAGTAGAATTTAGTTCCCCCTCCTGTGATGAAAAACAGCAGTGAACCTGCTAAAACTTTACACAATAGCAGCTATAGGCTGTGGACAGGGTGTGAAAAAACATGGTAACACAGTAACGCCACCACGAGACACACCTGCTCATAGGGAGGCACGAATGATCAAAACAACAAGTGATAAGAGAGTGCAGAGATCTAAATCAAAGGTTGCTGTCTTTGATGGAGACATCTGATTGATAGTTCTTTATTGGTTGATTGATTCGAAATTTCAGTTGAAAATGTGCAAAATTTGTGCCATTAATTAACCTTTAACATAAGCATTTGGGAGACACATTTGACCAGAATTCTGCATTACGAGGCACAAAATCCCTTTATCACACCCTGGTTGTGGGTATCATGGCTGTCCAACTCCCTTCCAGGTGAAATAAGAAATGTTCCAGCAGAAACTACAATGTCGAAGATTAAATCTTTGCTGGATAGATTCCTACAAATCACCCAGGATGAGCCAATACTTCCTGGATACAGTGCAGAGGCAGCGTCCAACTTGATGATTTATTAGAGCAGGGCAGAGGACAGTCACACCATGAGGATCCACAGAATAGCATCCAATGAGAAATTGAGTTACAATTACCAAGCAAAGCCTAACTGCTTCATTTATCTCCGTTTTAAGATAAGTCCTGCAAGAATCATCACTCGTGTTTTTAAGATTTGCATTACCCATAATGATTAGCAGCAACATCCATTGTATTATCACATAGACCCACAATATCACATAGACCCACAATATAGCAGGTCTTTAATAGTTGATCTTTTTTTTAAATTCCATACAGTTTTAAAATATCATATCCTCTGTCAATGAAAATTTTGTCATTTCCTCTTTCTTGAAAAATTAATCATCTCTAGTGTCTTTAAAAAAAAAACCTTGTCATCTCCAGTGTCTTTTGAAAAACCTTGTCATCTCCAAGGTCTTTAAAAAAAACCCTTGTCATCTTGTGTCTTTGTAAAAACCCTTGTCATTTCCACTGTCTTTGGAAAAAAACCCTTGTCATTTTGTGTCTTTGAAAAAAACCCTTGTCATTGTGTCTTTGAAAAAAAACCTTGTCATCTTGTGTCTTTGAAAAAACCCTTGTCATTTCCACTGTCTTTAAAAAAAAAACCTTGTCATCTCGTGTCTTTAAAAAAAACCCATGTCATCTTGTGTCTTTGTAAAAACCCTTGTCATTTCCACTGTCTTTGGAAAAAAAACCCTTGTCATTTCCACTGTCTTTGAAAAAAAACCTTGTCATTTTGTGTCTTTGAAAAAAAACCTTGTCATCTCGTGTCTTTAAAAAAAAAACCTTGTCATCTCGTGTCTTTAAAAAAAACCCATGTCATCTCATGTCTTTGAAAAAACCCTTGTCATTTCCACTGTCTTTAAAAAAAAACTTGTCATCTCGTGTTTTTGAGGAAAAAAACTTGGTATTTCTACTTTAAAAAACTCATCATCTCCAGTGTCTTTCAAAAAACCTCATTATCTCATATCTTCATAAAAAACATCAGTTCCAATGTCTTTCAAAAAACAATGTCATCTCTAGCGTCTTTAAAAAGATTCCTGTCATCATTTTTTCCCCTTTTACCTCTGTCTCCTTAAAATGTCATTACCTCTGGGTTTTTTTAAATATTACCACCTCTGTGCCCAAAAGTCACTTGAAAACCTCTAATTTTTTCCCCCAAAATGTCTGTGGTTGTCAACTCTACCCCTGCCAAAACAATGTGTGTTGCCATCATTTCATTGTCCTGTTTCCACCAAAAACTTTGTGTTGTCATCATTGCTTTTTCATCTCTCAAAACAATGTGTTGTCATCACCTCTGTCTCCTCAAAATTGTGTTGTCATCACCTCTGTCTCCTCAAAATTGTGTTGTCATCACCTCTGTCTCCTCGAAACTATTAATCTGTCGTCACCAAACAATGTATGTTGTCATCCTCGATGTCCTTTGAATGTTTTGATCACATATGTTCTTAAATATTTGTCATATCCTTAAATTGGTATTGTCATCAAATAAATCTTTTTACATTATCATTCATTAGATATTTCTCTAATACCTTAATTCAAAAAACCTATGAACTTGTCATCACCTTTTTGCTAAAGATTTCTTCAGTTATAGTCTCTCCCATATTAAAACTACCTACTTGAAATAAATAGTTCTTTCACCTCAATAAAGGCAGCAGATTAATTAACAGGTAGATAAACAGACAATTCTCTTTGTAAAATCTCTCCCAAGTTAACAGATTTTAATGAAAGTTCTGTCTGATGTTTCAATTTACAGTGCAAAAAGTATCCGATAAATTTCAAAGTTTATTTTAACATACTTTTACACCTTCAACATTGACAGAATTTCCACCAAAGATTTCTGCTTTTTGTACATAACTTTTCAATGTTCAATCTTGTTTCAATATTATTTTTTTTTTGATTTTTGTATTATTTCATCTTTATTCCAAATCCTGTCAATTTTGAAGGTGCATAAGTAAGGATGTTAAAAAGGACTTTTTGAAATGTCTCGGATACTTTTTTTTGCTCTTACTCTATTGTGAAGCACAAATATAAAGTGTTGATTAAAGATACACATGATCATTATTATATTCTTCTTCACTTTTGATAACCTTATTCCATCTATCAACAACTTTTCCGATACCAGATTTGGAAAAATTCCTTCAATTTTGACCTGAAATAAGAGACTAACTAATTTCCAACCTTTTCTCTTGAAGAGAGTCTTTGTCCATCAAAATGGTTTGTAAATTCTGGAACAAATGATAGTCAGTTGGAGCAAGGTCTGGAAAGTATGGTGGATGAATCATTATCGTGATGAAGAATGACCCCTTTTCTGTTCAATAAGGATGGATGTTTTTTGTCCAAAGCTGTTTTCAAACATCGAAGTTGTTGCCAGTAAACTTCCGCTGTTGCTGGTTATCGTCTAAAAGTTTGTAATGGATGATTCCGTTGCATATCCCAACAAGATCTTCTTCGGATGAAGGTCACTTCTCAGCTGGGGCACGGGTCTATCATTGCGACTGAGCCACTGACAACAGCACTTAATATTGTGAAAAAGGATCCGTTTCTCATCCCCAGTAACAACTGTGTCCAAAAAAGGTGTCTGGAGCTGTCAAGAATTCAGTGACTCACAACAATCAGCATGTTGCTTGCAATTTACTATGGACAGGTCAAGTGGGACCCATTTTTCAACCTTTGACACTTTTCCTAGCTTCTTCAAATTGTGATGAACAGTCATATGGCTAATATTGTTCACTAAGTTCCCTGACTGTAACAGCAGGATAGGGACATCATTTCAGCTATCTTGTTTAAGCACTATCGATACAAGAAAACAGACAGAATTTTCATTATAACCTAATACATGAAAATCTTTAGATTCATAAGCATGCTTGTTATATCCAAAAAAGATACATATATGATTTTTATACATTTATTTTAAATTCAGTAGTCCTTGCTTATATGGTGCTAAAATACAGTCACATAAAAATTGGCTAGATTATCTCCCTTGATGGCTAACATCACTCAGATATGCATTTTAAGTCATACAAAGTCAGCATAATCATTCATTTTACTACTTTGATTTCTTCAATGAATTCTCTCATTTCTTTCTTTTTTTGTACTTTTTAATATTGTATGGCTGCAGGTGTGTAATTTTAACATTCACACCCACCCGCTTGATGTTAAAAAGGGCAAGAAAATAAAAATAAATAACACTTTAAACCGAGTCTTTAAAAAGGGAAAATAATTTGGAGCTTAGCCAAGTTTAGCAATTTTAAAACAAATCTTCTTATGCTATCGTAAAATGAAGGATTACCTTAAATTCTTAGAGGAATCTATCTATGATTGTGGGTTGAATTACAGGACGAAATCTGCTGAAATGTGAAACAGCGATGACCCCCCGCCCCTCCCCCCGAGATTGAATGTGAAGTAAACTAACAGAAGTGAGTTACAGGAAAGAAGACCAGTGGTTCCAAAACTTTTCATTTCCAAGGACCTTTTATTTAAATGAATTTTCCCACAGACTCCAGGCTTTTGAAAGGTCTGCTCATCCAACAAGCTCACGGACCCCAGGCTTTCAAAAGGGCTGCCGATTCAACAAGCTCACAGACCCCAGACATTCAAAAGGCCTGCCGATTCAACAAGCTCACAGACCCCCAGTAATACAGTTTGGGAACTGCTGACCTAGGCGTCAAGGGAGTTTAGAAATTAAAAGGACCACGGGTAAATTTTGCTAGTACGGAAAACATCATGCGTACACATTGAATAAATATTGTGGACCATATTGCGATAGAATGTTCAGTATAGAAAAGAAAAAGGAAATATTTAGCAACCATTACTGCAATTTGTGCCTTGTCTTTTTTTGGCACCTTCTGAAAAAAACCCAGGTGGACCCTAATATTTTCTTTACTTTTTTTTCCCCCCTTCTTGTTCTCCTTTCAGGGCTGATTTTGAAAAAAGCGCTGCAATGAACGGGACAGCCATGTCCGACGCAGATATAATGGCTGAATCCTACGCTGAACCCAGCTCGGGTCTGCCACCCGGAGGACCTCCTCCTCCTCCCCCTCCACCCCCACCACCACCGCCGCCACCAATGTCTGCCAGCTCCGTCCTATCCCCTGGTGCTCTCAACCACACATCTGCTGGTGTTGGCGGCGGCAACGGAGGTAGTGGCAGCGGCAGTGGGGCTGGCAGCGGTGCTAGCAGTGGCAACGGTAGTTGCAGCAACGGAGGCGGAGGTGGGGGAGGCGGTACTGGCGTTACCAGCACCAATGACATGACCGAGAATGGTTGTGCCCTCAGTGTGCTACCCCCTGGTGCTCTCAACGTCTCCAACCTTTGTGAAAATGGTGCTCTACCAAGCAACGGAAGCCCCGGCTGTCTGATTAACAGCAGTGGCAGCCCCGGATCCCGAATTACTTGCCGGTTCTGTGGGAAACGGTAAGTGTCTGTCTCTTTGATGATTTTATGCCTTTGTTTGTTTACCCTTGACCCTACTCTCTTGGGGGAAATTTCAAGTGTTCTTGGGGGCCATGGAGGCCCCAAGCAGCCGTTTATACCTCTGGTCAGCTCTGGGTTTACAGGGTGTTAGCCAGCATTCTCACTAGCTGATTAACAGCAAATTCCCAATAGAAACCTAATTCCAATTTCACAATTAAGCTGAGTATGTTTTTGATTACTTTTAGTGACTTTTTGGCGTTTTTTTGGCCATTTTAAACCTTTTTAAAAAAAATACAAAATAAATACAAAAATGTGGATCTCTGAAACCTTCCCAATACTATAAAAACGGTGGGGTAATCAAATTCCTGGCTAGCACTCTGGTTTATAGATCACAACTAGTATTTGATTTTAATGAAAATTGATTCAGCTTAATAAGATTTTCAGGGGACAATACGGCTAAGTTTTCATTGATGCAGAATAATCAGGCTAACATGAATTAAATTGGTTACCATATTTCCCAACATCAAAGACACTATTTTTGTTTTAGAAAACTCCATTTGAATGTGACAATCTATCCACCACACCCCGCAGCTTAACTTTCACCAACTTTGGGTGGATATTGCCCCCGTTGAGAACAACTGCTCTAGATAGTTTCTTAGCCCTTTGGTTTTTTTCGTCCTTGTTTAATTTTTGCAGTTTTTTCACAATCTAAGGCTATGATGTAACTTTCATCTATAGTTATTCCCCTTGAAATTAACATCTAAATTTTCTTTTTTTCAGTTTTTCGCAATCTGGCTATGTAAAAGCCCATGAACGCATCCACACAGGAGAAAAACCGTTTCAGTGTTCTGTGTGTGGAAAACAGTTCAGCGACCCTAGCAACTGGAAAAAACATGAGCGAGTTCACACCCGCCAGATGTCAGAGGCTACAAGTGACAAGTCTCACCTTCTTAAGCAGAGTATCAGCAATTTGCCGTCCTTGGTGCAACCCCGCAGAATCAAAGCTGAGTCACCGTCAAATACCTGTAAGATCTGCGGTAAGATGTTTTCCAGCCAAAGTAGCCTCGCAACTCATCGACGTATACACACTGGTGAGAGGCCTTATAAATGCCTGACTTGTGGAAAGGCTTTTACACAGGTAAGTCCTTTCGGGTTATTGATTCTCATCTTGAAAGCCACGCCTTTTTGTTACCTGTGACGAACATTGCAAGAGCCAATTTCATTTTCTTTCAGACCAAAATTGAAAAAGGTTGAAAGCATCCATAGAGAGAGGGGAAGCAAGAGAGAGAGAGAGATTTACAATATTTTTAATTCCGACCTATTTTTCAAATTTTTTAATATAAATTTGAGAGTTAATCTCCTAGTACAGCGAGTTAGTAAATCACTCCTAATATTGGTCACATTTATAACCGATATCAGATAACCACATAACTTACACTAAAGCACAAATAGGGCAAAAACCAAGGTTGTTTTTCAAAGTTATAATAATAATAATTAATGAGTATGTGCTACTTGCTGATATAAAACATATCCTGAAAAATGGCTGTAACATATGTATTATGCCTGCAAAGAAATATTGATCCTAATTTTCACTGTTAACTTTAATTTTGGTTTGTACCATTTCTTGGTATTTATTTTCTATGATGTTGAAAAGCCTCAAAATATTCAAATATAGCATTTTATGTGAAATATTTTTTTCAGTGTATGTATTTCTATACATGTTTTGAATTTAGAAACAAATGTAAATATATTCTCTTATATATTTATATATTCTATTCTTATATTATTTCTATTATTCTATATTATTATATTTTTTCTCCTATTATATATTTATATCCAATTTATCTGTTCAAATAAGTTCAAAGCCAGATTGTAGCCTCACCAATCCAGCTTATTCTGTATCTAGGTTTTTGGGTTTTTAAAAATTTTATTTCTAACTAAATACTTTCTAATGCCTGGAAAAATTATTTTTGGATGATTATGAATTTATAGAATGGGGAGTTATGGTAAGATCTGTATTCATAATTACTAAAGTAAATTTGGGTTTATTAAATATGTGTTAAGATGCAGAATGGGACGATTGGGCACTGGCATTTTGACACGGCTGATTTGGCACCAGACTTTTGGGCTCTAGGAAAGAAATGTTGATTGGGTTACGGGGTAGTGCACACACATGAAACTCAACTGAGATCAAATCAGACTTGTCAAAAACTGATCAATCAGGAGAGAGAAAATCTTTGAATGCAGAAATTTGAATAAAGCAGCGTCCGTGTTGCAATTTTGTTCCATCAAAACTGTCCATACAGACAGATTTATAAATAAACAAGAACCATAAGTTCAACGATGCATCCACCATCCATGGTAGTAGTAGGAGGGGGGTGGGGAGTAAGATGAGGATGGTTCACTTGAAGGTCTGGACCAAGTTTCATATCAACCCAACATGATACAGCTGAGAAAATTGATAATTAGCATTACTAGTTGTGGTAGTAGCAGGAGGAGGGGGAAGATAAAGATGGTTTACCCAATGGTCTGGGCCAAGTTTCATATCAATCCAACATGATATGGCTGAGAAAATTGATATTTAACATATTAGGGACTGACCGATTGAAAAGTGTCATATAGAGATGCTTGGATGCATCAAAAAATGTTTTTAGTGCTAAAACATCCGTTGTCAAAACGGTTGTGCCAAAACACCATCATATAAATGACTGCGCCAAAACGTACCAAACCCGTTAAGATGGTTGATTTGACTGTATCCTCATTTTAGTTATGGGATGGGTAACTTTTAACTTGATGTATACGAGTCACTTCCAAGCATAGATTAAACCCGATTAATTAATTCAATAATATTAATATTTATGGTAATTAGAATTTAATGTGTCTATAATCTATCTTCTTTAGACCTTATCTGATGAGATGCGGATTAGGTTCGATAAAGCTAATAGATGTAAATCTCTACCCCTCTCTATTTCTCTCTGTATCTATCTATCTCAGTCTTTTCATATCTATAGTGAATGCCAAAGTGCAGAATTCGGACCAAAGATTTCTGATTTTTGTTCGTAACTTTTCAATGTTCAATTTTGTTTCAATATTTTTTGTATTTTTTAATCTTTGGTCCAAATTCTGTCAATTTTCTGTATAAGGATGTTAAGATGAACTTTTTGAAATGTATCAAATACTTATTGCACTCACTGTATCTCTTTATTTTTATCATCTATTAATCTGCCTATCTATCTATTTATCTCTATGATCTCTCTAGTTTACAATAAAATACTTTGAGTTGATTGTTTAAATAATTGGCTTCTTGTCATCTTATTTCAGGTCGGCACCCTGCGCACCCACGAAAGAGTACACACAGGTGAGAAACCTTATCAGTGCAAGATCTGCGGTCGCACTTTTGCCCAGTGTGGCAGCTACAAAATGCACGAACGCCGACATATGAGCATGACATATCGAAGGTGCCGCCTTTGTCAGATGAGCTTTGGAACGTGGCACGAGCTGCAAGACCACGTGGCCACCCACCATGCCAATCAGTACAACCCTGCTTTGCTCTATTCCCTGTCTGATGGCCCGGGGGCTGATATCGGAATGCCGAATGGCGATTATGATCACGCTGGTGGTAACACGCCACCAGGGTCTCTCATCATCGATCCCGATGAGGGGAAGCCCGATTATTCTAGTCATATACCATTAGCATTTAGCAGCCCTGACGTTAGCAAATCATTGGCTAAGGCATCTCTCTCCCCTATGTCTAGTGCCCCATCTTTGAATGCATTCGTTCCACAATCCATCAACTCCATTGCACAATCTTTGAGCTCAAAATCATTCAATTCCTCGATGGATCACCCTGAGGACCTCTCTACTCATTCTTTCCATTCAGACAACATCCAAAAGTCTGAGATCTCTGAGGGACAAGAAAACATACCGCCACCCAACGAGGAACCGGTGGACATGATCACAACCTCAAACCGTGACCGACGGTTCAGTTCCGAGTCGATTATCAACAGCAGCAACCGTGAGAGCAACAGCAACCAGATATTTCGGTACGAGACTTCTCATTATGAAAGTTTGCTGGAGAACGACATCACCCCGACAAAACCTGCACACCAGTCTTCGGAAAATTCAAGTATATGTAGTTCCAAGTCGCCCGAAGGTGTTCTCTTGCAGGACCCAATGATCAGCCATGACGACAACAGCCAACAGCAACAGCAGCAGCCATCTGCCATAACTCGACTGAACCTCAACTCTCGAATGATCCCTTCTTCATCTTCAAGCTCAACCTCTTCTAACACTCGCAAGCAGAAACACCCCATGCGTCGCTGTAGCAGTACCAATGGCAGCGACTATGACACACCCGCTCAGCCATCCAGCCCATCGCCAGGTGTAGTTGTCATGACTCAGAAAGACAGGGACGCCGATGACCAGTCTATGCTGACCTACCTCCTCCAGAAGGGGAAAGTGTTTAAATGTGTCCACTGCCACATTGTCTTCGATGACTGCTCCACATATGTCTTGCACAATGGCTTTCACTCACACAATGGGGAACCTTTTCGTTGTGGGATCTGTCACCTGAATTGCAAGGACCGTATCGACTTCAATTGTCATCTAACGAGTCATATCAAATAGTTTTTTCTTCTGTTTTTGGTCCTTTAAGTTTTTTTGTTGTTTTTTTTTTTCTTTCTAACCCTCCCCTCCTTTCGTTCGGAAAGATTAGAGAGAAGCCATAACAGTAAGTTATACTTCATTTAGTCTCAACCTTCAAGATGTTTAGATTTAAATTAGTTTAGGTTTGTTTTTTTGTTTTTTTTTTAATTGATAATTAATTATTAATGAATTAATGGTCAAAGTTCAAATGTCATATGTGTGAATTGACCTTTTTCATTTATGTTAATTGACATTTGTGTTCTGCAGTTTCTAAAAAAAACTGAATATTATCAGAATATTATCAAAAATATAAAAATGGTCATTTCACAAAATGGAAAAATTTGAACAGTAGCCCTTTTTATGTACCACAATCTTGGCCAAGTAAGTACCCCAGTAAAAAGGAGTATTTATGACCGTCTGCCGATTGTGTTTCTTTATTTGTTTATTTTTTCCTTTCTTTCAAGTACTAAGATATTGATATGTAGTTAGTTGTGTAAAGTGAACAAGGATTTGGCTCTCATGTCATGTGAAGAATATTCAATAATGTCTGCTTTGTTATTTTTTTTTTTGGTAAGAAGGCAGGCACCTTGTTGCTGTAGCAGCAGTTGGCTGGGTGTTTCTGCCTGTCGTGGGATCAAATCCACCTAGAATGATATACGTTTTCAAATTGGCTCTCATAACTAAACATGGTCACAGAAACACATTTTTTTTTCATCCTAATATGTACACACACATAGACACACACATATATATCTGCATATATATGTGTGTGTGCATTTAAATACTCATTCAAAACACATACATGAAGAAGAAAAGAAAACGGTAAAAAATATTTCTGGGAGGGGAGGGGTTTCCTCCTTTTTTTTTTCTTCTTTTTTTCCCCCCAATCATTGCCACTGGTTGATTATTCTTGGTCAACCAGTTCTAAGATTCTAAGATATCTGAGAATATTGTCCATTTCTTAAGAGGCAGATAACTTACTACTCAGTTCATCTTGTCCTTACTTGAGCCCTCATTTTTTGCCCAGCCCGCTCCCTCTACTTCCCCCATAATGAAATGAAGACAGGAATTAACTTCACTATGGGGATTCATTGATTATTCTTTTTGTCTTTTATCTTGTGTTCAGAATCTCACACGGAACCAAGAAGAAAAGAAAAAATGTTAGGTTTGAAAGATATTATTTTTCAAACGCTGTTTCAGACGAAAGGATGATAAAAAAAAGAAAAAATGAGCAAACGGATTTTTGATCGCACCAAAATAAGAACAAACGAAAAAAATTTGAAATTGGAATCTACAAATCAAGAAATTTAAAACGAAGAACTTAAAAAAAGAAAAAATAATAAAACTGCTCACTGAAGTTTCCAAAGGCATCGAAGATTTACTGTGCAACGTTTAATCCATTAGCACGTCACCCTTCTAATGTGAAAACATGGGTGGAGAATAGAGACATGAAAAATTCAAACCATTTACGAGGAGATGGAAGGGAAAAGAAATAGGAAGGAAATTTTCAAACTATGACAACAATTATTCACCAGAATAACAAAACAACTGTATATTTCCTTCATTTTTTTTTTTTTTTTTTTTCTGAGATGGGTAAAAAAAACAACAAAAAAAAACAAACAAAATTCACAATTTCTAATTATTGGGTACCTTGAATGGTTTAGCTATTTTATTTTCATGCCTTGGTTTTCTCAAAGACACACAAACAAAAAAAAAACACAAAAGAGAAAAAGAAAAAAAAGAAAGAAAGGAATGCAACATCAATATGTCTGTGGCCTTTCCTGCAAGACCGAATCAGTCCTTACTAGGTAAAGACTGGTCAGGTGAGATTATTCACAAACAAACAAAAATTACAAATACTACAACAAAAAACTCACAAATGAAAGAAAGAAAAAAAATCAAGATCTCAATACCAGCCAAAGATTGCCAATATGAAACATGGCTTTTCATGCTATCCATATAAATATTAGTTTGTAACATTTTTTAATGTTATTTAGTGAGTTAGTTGGATAGTTATCTCCCCCTGTTGAACTGCAAATACAGCTTGGCAACTAGTACTGCCATTATCATCATTATTATTATTATTATTATTATTATTATTAAACCATCATTATGCCTGCTGACACACATAAGTTACAATCTCCATTCACCTCTTCCTGCCACAGCTCTCTGATAACATTATCCTCCAAGAAAATGCTGACACAGCATCTGAAGGCAGCCATGTTCAGGTGATAGATTTTTGTCATCTTTTATCTATGTGAAAATGATTCTCCATCCAAAAAAAATTATTCCTACTTTTATAACTTGGATGAAAACAAAACTACCACAGTACCTGAAATACTTCACACATTTTTTTTTTTTAACTTTTACCCTGTATTTTCATACAAATGTTTATTTTACTTTTTTCTTTTTTTTTTGTTTTCTTATCGGTGATTTTTTTCTTTTATATTTTATTCGATTTTGTTCATTTTTCAAAATCTATTCATCTCTCTCTCTCTCTTTCTCTCTTCTTTTTTTATTGCACCCCACCAAAAGGAAGAAAAAAAATTATAATCCATTCTTTTTTCTTTAATTTTATTTCAACCTGATCTACTTCTCAAACCCACAACCTTTTATAGGCATCCATTAAATCTGCCGCTTAACACGAAAGGAGACAGACACTCCAACCTCTAACTGTACCTGAGTGTACATCTCACTTTCACTTGTATTGGCTGCAAAGACAACATTTTGGGGGTGGAGAGAGAGAGAGAGGGGGGAAAGAAAGATAAAAAGATGCTGCTGTTGCAGTAGGAGAAGTTGGAGAATACTACTGCCAAAATCTGGAGAAAAAAAAATGGATGGCATCTTGGTGCCAACTCTATGAAAGATTATTTCCAAGCAAGCCTAGGAATCTCTGAAAAGTCATATGCCTCAAGATCGTATCATTTGTTCTATTCATTCTTTATGCTTTTTTCATGAATTGTTGTATAGAAACTCTAGTATAGTCAGTGGCATAGCAAGAGTTATAAGCACCCGGGGGCAAAGACTGCACCCGGGGGCAAAGACTACGCACGAGGGAAGTTGCACTATATCCTAGGCATGGGCATAATTATTAATTAACAGGCATTATAGGCCAGAAGAAATTTTGTGCCCCTTCACATCTGCGCCCAGGGGCAACTGCCCCATCTTGCACCCCTCTTGCTATGCCTCTGAGTATAGTCCATGTTTTTCCTCTGCAGATTCTTATTTATTATCATTATCTACTACTACTATGACTAATACTACTACTTCTATCATCATCATCATCATCATCATTATTATTATTATAATTAATTA
>VCCN01005031.1:2016987-2041617 GCA_006491835.1 Architeuthis dux | reverse complement strand
AATAGCATTAAATTTGGAAATCAAGCCAGTCTGGAGGCAGAGATTCAATACCAGCCTTTTGATGCTCGATTTACAAATTCGATGTTATTCCAATGCCTGTGTTGTGTAAGTCTCTGATATAAAGCTCGGATTATCTCCCCGTTCTAGGCAAATCTAGCAACCCTGGTTCTCTAGAAGTCATGTCTAATAAATCAGTTTATGTCTCTTTTCTTCTGATCTCATTGTCTTTGAGAATGCCATAGTATTAAACGCAAAAAAAAAAGGATTTTCTTGAAAGATTTTGTTCAGAATTGCTGGTTTTTAATCTGGAGGAATTTGGAAAGGACAATAAGCACTGCCTCAAATTAAACAAAGATTGTTGGCACCCTTTCTCCTTCCCCCTTCCCACCTCTCTTTTATTGCCACACACAGTAAAAAGTGGAATAAATGTTGTGTATTAGTTGATACCAAGTACATTGTTGGCCATTGATGGTATGCTGCCTCTAATTGACTGGTTGTACACTCTTTTCATTATGTTTGGAAATGCCAACAAAAATACTGTATTCTTGACACCCTATCATTGTCATGATTAGTATCATTATTATAATTAGCCTTATTATTACATTTATTATCATTATTAATAGTACTATCATCATCATTATTATTATTATAACTAGTAGTACTTATGTCTTACATATTGTTCATTCCGAGCTGGTGATTAAAAATTTTGATCTGAAAGGGACCAGACTTGATCCCAGTTTTAATTTGGGGTTTTGTCTCTGTCTACCAATCCTGATGTGCTCCTTTGATCACTCCAACCCTCTCCCCATTTCTTATTAACATCACCATCATTATTATTACTATTATTATCATTATTATTATCATCATCAATGTCATTGTTTTTATTTAAAATTTTATTCCCTTAAGCTCAAAGAGTATTGGTGCTATCAGGTGCTATTAAAAAACTGGGGAGATTTTTCTTCTATACAAAAAAAAAATAAATCAATGAAATAAGAAAACAAGGAAAAAAAAAACAACTAAAGGATGAAACAAAAATCTTGTCTATGAAACAATTTTTAATTCAAACTGAATCCTTGATTTTATTTTTATTTTTTATTTTTATTTTTTTATTTTATTTTTTTATTTTTATTTTTATTTTTTTTGTCTGTCATTCATTTTTGAAGTGATGCAACCGCTTTTGAGATATTTTTTAATCAGAATATCCCCGGAGAATCACAGTTTACCATGATTATTCCTGCTGTTACATTCCAATTATAAAACAGGGTGAAGGTTGCAAGTTAACAAGATAATGAAGCTATTGTCCCAAAAATAAGCCAACAAAATCATAATCCTTCAACTCTTAATGTCATACACCGCTGGAAACCACTCCTAGCAGCGGAAACCAATTTTGTTACACTGTCAAAAACAAAAACAAAAATATTCAAAAACTTTACCTAAAGTTGAAAGGGAGGTAACTTTGATCAGTAGTTATTCCCCTTGTTATTAACATCTAAATTTTCTTGTATGAAACTAAGAGTTAAAACAACAAATTAGCAAACAAACCTGCAAAACAACAACAACAACAACAAATACACACTCACTGAATATAAAACAGAAGAAGGTTTTTATTCTCTAGTTGTTGCTAGCCTCACACCGCCTTCTCTTGCTCCTTTGAAATCTGTCCCAGAAATACCGATTCTTTTCTCTTTCCAATTACTGTCTTCCACCATTATACCACTTCCACCACCAGGCAGCAACTCTGTTTTATTCCTTACCAACCTCTACAGTTCCTCATATCGTTATGTTATTTTTCATTCGAATGTTCTTTAGAGAAGAAAACGAAGAAAAATTCTTTCTGGAAGAAAAAAGAAATTGTCCCAATTTTTTTTTTTTTTTTTTTAAATAAACATTGCTTATGGGGTGGGGTGATACATTAAAAAAAGAAGGTGGACATGCACAATTGCATTTTAAAAAATAAGAAAGAAAAAATAATGGTTTAAAGATGATTGATTGATAGATATATAGATAGAAAAAAGAAAGAAAAAACTGAAATCAGTTTGGAAAAGGGAAAGAAAAAAACAATCATAAACTTGTACATGAACAAGTAAAAGCCAAAAAGAAAAATTGAGAAATACTCCATTTTTATTTATTTTTTATTTTTTAAATCTGAATGCTCGATCTAGTTGAATGAACAAAAAGCTAATGTTTTTTAATTCTGTAATCGAGGACTGATTTTATAAGTGTTAAGCCCATACTGGTCTCATTCTCTTTCCATTTTAATTTACATCTTCTGTCACACCATTGTACCAACTGACATGCACACACACACACACACACACACACACACCTCTGTGCCACACTTTTGATTGCTGTCCACTATGGTAACTGACCAATTCTGGTCTGAATATAATTTTTGACCAACATATGTTAACTCTTAAATTCATGAACTGCTTCATACTGCTCCTAAACACAGTGGAAATCTTTTGTGAATTGAATATTGAGAAAAAATGTTTTAAAAATTATGTAATGGTCCAAGGGAAGTAACATTGATCAGAAGTTTTTTCCTCTTGAGTTAACGTTTAAGTTTTTATATAAATTTAAGAGTTAAAAGGCATAGCAAACAGACTTCCTGTTTTCTAGCTATCTAATATAAATGATATTAGACCATAACAAACAATTCATCAGAATTTTGGAAAAAAGAGTTAATATGGAGTTTTTAGTCAATCAATCAAACTGTAGACATTTTTTTTTTAATCTTGACTTTGGGCTTCCTTTGCCTCCTCCTCACTCCTGCTCTATCAGTGGCCATACTCTTACCAAACTGATTCTGTTATTCAATGCCACTGTCTTATCATTCATTGTTGAGCTTTGTTTCAACCAGAATATTCTCTTAAGCCAGTCTTTCTATCATCAACAGATTTTTATTTTTTTCTTACTAAAACAAAGAACACTTTGAAAGAATTGAAAAACAAAAAATTGAAGAAAAAGATTTTAACAAAATCTTTTCCTTTAGAAAAAAAAAAAATTGGAAATGGATTTAAAAAGCCAGATATTTTTCAAAAAGAAGAAAGAAAAAAGTCTTTCCTTTTCTCGCGGTTGTGTATTCTGTTCAGTACAGAAATCATCATTTAAGAAACAAGATATAAGTGAATAATAAATGGAAAAATTATGTTAGGTTACCATTGTACATGCCTCTAAATGCCAGACACTTGTAAAAGTGGGATATTATTTTCTATGTTATGAAGTTTATTAAAAAAATAATTTCAACAATTTTTTAAAAAAAACCAAAAGAAAAACACTCCTTTCAGAAAAATAAAAGGTGAAAACATTATACAGGGTGTTCATAAAATCTCTCATCTATTTTATTACACTGCTTAAACAAAATTAAATGGGGACTTTATGGACACCCTTTAGAAAGGAAGACAGAAGAGTTGATAAATAACAAGTCTTTGATCACCCTTTCTTTCTATTATGACTTTTTACCTTTGCTTCGTGCAAGGAAAAAAAAAATCTTTTTTTTTTCTTCCTTTCTTTCTTCACCCCACCCCTGCCAGTATGATGGAAAAAAAGAAACAAAAACAATTCATGTTGTAGTTCCACTATTATTACCCGGATGTAGTCACATGATTTACTGCTTTGGTAGTTGTGGTCATGTTTGTTGTTGTTGTTGCCATAGTTATGGATCCACTGTATGTAATAATAATAAAACTTCTCTTTTTTTTTCTAAATTGATTGCCAATTGATCAGTAGTGAGAGAAAGAATAAGTAGTCTGTATACAACAAAAGTTTTTTTTTAAATTGGACTTAAAGAAATTACAACAAACAAACAGACAAAAAATTGCTTAAGTTTTTTCTTTTTTTACAAACAAGATTTACAGAGGAATTTGTTGGTATTTTGTAATGAAAGGCAAGAAAAACATTTTACTTTTACTCCAATCTATCTACAGCCTCACTCTTCTCTGTCCCATTATAGTTGTTACATTTGAATATGCATTTCATACACTAAATGTAACAACTATTATGGGACAGAGGTAGTATTTGAATGTCCAAGACATTTTCTTTCTTTCTTCTTAAGCATTAAGTATTTTAGACATGACTTGGCACTTTTCTCAGACCCAGACATTTAAAATTTTCCTTTTGATGATCATTTCTTTTCTGGATGATCAATATTGTTGATAGATTCCTTTTTGTGAATGACATTATCATCTCATCTCATCATTATTGTCAGGAAGCATAGATGTGCACATTTACCCTGCAAATCATGATAAATTCAGTCAGGTAATTTAGCTCTAATTTACTTCGTAATGATATAAGTAATACTTGGGTGGATTTTTTGTTTGTTTGTTTATCCACATAGATTTTTTTTCTTCTGTTCCCATAATTTTTGGTGTCATTATTATTATTATTACATTTTTTTTATCCCTGTACTTCATGTGTGCTACTGTAGTTCCAACTATACCTGCTATTTTTAATTATCGTTCCCACTAATGCTGTTAGCACTATTCCTTTAATACTAATTCATTTTGTGATTAGGCCATTATTATTTTATAGCACAAAAAGATAATTAAAACAAAAACAAAAATAAAAGCAAAGCACAACAACAAAAACCAACTGCTATGACTTCTCTAACTATTATCCTCAGTCACTTCATTTCACTTAGGGTTGCCAGATTGGACTGCAAGGTAAGGTAATTTGAGCTCGGAGATAAAGCTTGGATTATCTCCCCTTGTAACCCAACCTGGCAACCCTGGATATAGTTCAAGTGTAAAACTGAAAAACCTGAGTTCCCATCTCCAAGGCAGTAACACTCATTTTCTTGGAGACAGAACATTTTTAAAAGTCTAATATACGTAAATCATGAAATATCTGGAAACCGGAATTCTCCAACCTACATCTCCTCCTCTTCTAACTTACCACTACTAAAACTAATCCAATATACTAAACTTTATTCCTTCTACGACGGATGTTGTTAGCATGTCTATTTTATTATTAAGGTTGTGATGAGATGCCAGGCATGGCAGCAGGTCTTCTTTCTGGAAAAGAAGCAAAAAAAAACCCTTTTAATCCTATCTATCCATTCTGATATTGTTTATCTCCCCTTCCTTGCTACCATGGCGTCTTCTGCCTCCAAATAGTGGGCAAACTAATTTTAACAGCTATCTCAGAAACATGAAAGTTGCAGCCATGATTTGCAATACAGTAATATCCAAACATTTACACTCCACCTTTTTTTAAATATCTAATTTAGACCTATCATTTTATATCATTTCATGACAATTCGATATCATTTAATATTTGTTTGATTCAGATTTTCATTGTCTCCCTCTTTTATTTTTCTGTTAACTTAAATTCAGTTGCATTTCTTTGGCTTGAATATCATAAAATACTAAAGATGATAAATATTTTATATAAGGAAACATAATTTTAAAAAATAAAACGATTCTGGTGAGGAGCTTGTATAAAAACTTCAACAAAAAAATACATATATGGGACAGATGTGGACGTGAATAAAACAACGGGCACTTTCTTTTGATTCTGCCCTGTTCGCTTTGGTGTGTGTTTGCCAGCTAACTGGACAATGGCTAGTGGTCAGTGGTGGGTGTTTAGTGAGCAGTTTGCTAGGAGGAAGGTCGATCACTGTTGTTACTTTGGGATTTGGGATCAAATGTAGAATTCAAACCACAAAATTGATTCAAGTCAAAAGTGCAAATTTTCAGATTACACTAATCAAAATTTAATTTAATTAAAATAAGGATGAAATGTAGAATCCAGACCCCAATATTAGTTTATGTAGTTAAAGGGGTCTGAATTCTACATTTCATCCTTATTTTAATTAAATTGAATTTTGATTACAGTGTAATCTGAAAATTTGCACTTTTGACTTGATTCAATTTTGGGGTCCAGATTATACATTTGATCCAGGATATTTTGTAATAAGGTTTAGAACTTTTACAGAATTCCCTTCACAACCGACCTCTCTTTCCTATGTGACTAAAACGGATGTGTCTACTCTCACAACAGTTACCTGTTGACTGAGAACATATCATTGCTAATAAATTGAAAAGTTGTAACTCCAAAAGTTTGAGGCAGAAAAACCTGACACTTTTAAAAAATGCTGTTCCTTTCGTTACAGGTTGAGTTCACTGATGGCTTCTTGATGATCAAAAAGTGCTCTGCTTGGAGTTTAGTCATCATGGATTGTTGGTCGTTACAGCAGTGTGTTTTGCAGTAGCAACGTTCATCAAAGCAAACTCTGTAACAGCTACACAGCAAATGTTTAGGAAACACTGTATTACTGTGTCAATCACTGTTTTGATGAACACTTCTACTGCAAAACATGCTGATGTACCAACCAACAATCCATACTGACTAAACTTCAAGCAGTGCAATGTTAGATCATCAAGAAGCCACCAGTGAACTCAATTTTTAACAAAAGAAACAACATTTTTAAAAGTGTCAGGTGTTTCTGCCCCACCCTTTTGGAGTTATGACTATCCAATTTAATAGCGACAATATGTAAGTTCAAGCTGCTGTGCCACAAAACAAACATGGATTTTATTTGACCAAAATTGTTACATTTCATTCCACATAATGGTTATTTGTGTCTCACTTTTTATTCCAAAATTCATTCCTTGACAAACATTAAAACATCAATGGGGTGGATGCCATAGTTGAACTGGTAAAGGCATCTATACTTAAGACAGCCAGGCTCCTAGACTTTAGGCAAGTTTTTCATACACTCCATGTCCACTGAAGTCAGTCTGTGTATGTACTTGTCATATTTACAAATATTTAACCTTTTCAAGATTAACCTATTAAGGTGCTTAATGCCTGAATAAAATGTCTCAGTAGACTTCTAAAAGAGATCTACGGGACATATATATCCCAGCAGTCATAGAACCTTGGGATATACATGCCCCAGGTGTCTCAAAAGGGTTAAGTGTTATCACGAAAAAAGAAGGAAAAAAAAATACCAAAAGGGGTAGAGCTTTTTTAAAAAGCAGACCAAACTTTGTGGGTTTTTTAAAAAAACATTTCAGAAATACATTCCAGTATTCTCTTTTATTTTATTTATTTAAATCATTTTTTTAGAAAGATATTGTTGATATCAAAGGACCAAATTTTTACATTCAATGGTTATCTGTTGTCCTCTACCTGTGCCTAGACCTGATATCTGTTCCATAATTTAACAAAAAATATTAAAATAGAAAATAAAATAATTGTAGAGGGCTGTAGAAGTAAGAGCAGTTCTACACCTTATGTGACCAATTACAAAAAAAAAGAAAAAGAAAAAAGTTGTTGTTGTTGTTGTGGCACTTTCTACTGTTGCTACCACTGGAGAGGCCTGATACATTCAACTGGCCTTTGAGAGTTTGTTAATTAACATCTCTACCGCCGTCCACTTCAATCCTGGCTATCCCCAATGGATATATTAACCATTTATCTACCATCATTTATTAAAAAAAAACTCTCCTCATCTCGAGAAAAGGGAAAAAATCAAAGAAATCTAGGTCCTAATTTATCTCTATGTCGACAGGGGAAATACAGCTATCACAAAAATTACGCCCATTTGTCCCAAATTTAACGCCAGTTCTATCTAAGGGAAGTAGTAATTTAATAGTTGCTTTCCTTAGAACTGGCATTCATTTTGAGACAAATCAAGTGTTACTTTTATGACAACATGCAAAATAAAACGTAATAATCATATTTCAGTTCCCTTTGATTCAGGATAAAAAAGAATGCAAGCAAAAATATCATCTTAGTAATAAATAAGAAATTAAGTTAAGTAAATTAATAAGAATATTGATGTGTTTGCATTATATATATAGAAACAGTGCATCAAAATGTTGTGTATATGTATGGTGAGCATAAAGTCCTCCCCTGATTATATACAATGATATCTTAAAAGTTATGCTAGATGTTTGAAATCAAGAAAAGACTTTATGATCACCCTGTATGTAGGCATATTATATTACTATTTTTTTAGCACTTTTTAAACCAAATTTTCTATTTGCGAGGATGCCCTCAGACCCTTTTCCTGACCCCTCTGTCAAACTAATCCCCTTCCATCTTGTCTTGAAGCAAAATATCTTACTATACAACTTCTTAGAATGCAAGTCAAAATCACAAGAAGTCTTTCCAATTTACTGTTGTCTACCTGCATTTTTCTTTTTAACTCTTAAATTCATGGACCACTGGTAACTGCTCATAGAATTATAGAACTCTTTTATGAATTGAAAAAGACAACCTAAAGTTCAAAGGAAGTAACTTTAATCAGAAGTTATTTCCCGTTGATATTGAAATTCAATTTTTTAACATGAATTTAAATGTTAAAACCTCTCACGTTGGTTAGTTCGAGCAGCAATTATCTGCAATGACTACTAGGGGTTCTATATTGCCTCATCTGATGTCATATCACTGTGCAGATTTTGTCACAGAACAACATTGCACCTTGACAAATTTTGTTAGTGTTCAGCTTAGCGGGGCCTCCGAGAGGAATTTTATAAGGCGGTGCAAAGCTGTTTTCTCCCCCACCCCATATACACTGTACAAACACCCTCGTCTTTTAGCCATCCTGTTTTCATCTATAACCTCTTTTAACATACCATACTATATTCACCCACCAGTAAACAATAGTCAACCTATTTTATTAATGGACATTTTGTATCGTCTTAGCAGTTTCGATACACAGCTCTACCCAAGAAACTCTCGGGCCCCCTTCCTTGGCCCTCTGGGCCCTGGTGCAATGCACCTGCTGCAGCCCCCACACCCTCTCAGAGGCCTTGCAGTTTAGGCTGTGTCCTTCAAACTACCTCAATTCATTATAATTACAAAAGAAAGAAACAAAATCAACAAAGGTCAACACAACCAGAGTTGTAGTTGGGGGGCTATTTGAAAACACCCCCGAACCTCCAATGGATTCGGGGCCCCAAAAATCTTAAGCTATACCTCTAAACGCAGCCAGTGATGTTTGACTGTCTTTCATTCTTAACTAGATTCTAACTTACATTTCTTTTAATTTTCATTTCAAACATATATATATATATATAAATATATATTATGGGGCCCGTCTTGTTTTTTGTTTTAAATATATAGTATTAAAACATTTCTCATGAATTCTTTGTGCCCTTTATTATTTTTGTTATTATTGCATTTGTTTTATATTATAACACCAAAAAAAGATTTTTCTCGGATAATAAATTCTATAAGCAAAGAAAGAAATTTAAGAAAAATACCTCATCATATGATATATATTTGGTGCGTAGAAACCCCTTCTGTCTTTTTACTACCATCGTGAGGGATTTCAACTCTTAAATTCATGAACCGCTGGATCCCACTCATATTGACAGTGGGACTCTTCTGTGAATAAAATTGAAGAAAAATGTACCTAAAAGTCAAAACGAGGTAACTTTAATCATTTGTTATTTCCCTTGAAATTTAAAGGAATTTAAGAGCTAAGTTAAATTGATAATATCTATTTAACAGAAAGAATAATGACAAGGTCTTTCATTCTTCTTCTCTGCCATGATAAAATAACCGTTGTTCCTTTTATAAGGCAGATGTCTGCTATGACTTGTTATATAAGATTATGTTTTGTTCTGAGCTTTTAGTGTTTCCATTAGCAAATTTCTACCTTAGCCTTTGAAACAGAAAAACTAGAACTATTCCTTCTCCCCACCCTCTCATTCTCCCTAAAAAATACTACCCCTGTCCCAAAATTGTTGTTACATTTATATATACAAATGTAACAACTATTATGGGACGTGTAGTGAATAGATTAAAGAAAATTCTGTTGTTGGAAGGATGGTGACAAATGCAAAATCTGCCTTCACTGCTTCTCATCTTACAAAAGAGCATGATAGTTAATCTTCACTTCACTTTGATGCTTTAGTGACGATTTGACTAAGTTACTGTACTCCACAACCTCCACATCAATATGCACTGTCTACTAGTTGTTTGTAATATATTCTGATGTTGATAGTTGGCTGTTTTTGCATATTGGTGGGTATTGTTGTGGAGTAGTCTGGCTATCAGCTAACTTTGACAGAAATAATTTCTAACTCTTAGATTCATGGACCACTTGTAACCGCTGTGGAACTCTTCAATGAATAGGATTTTAAAAAATGAAACTTTTTCATGGATTGATTTAAAGAAAAATATTTTTAAAAAGTGCACAGAAATAACTTTATTCAGAAGTTACTCCCCTTAAATTACTATTTGAATTCCCTAGTAATAATTTAAGAGTTTTTAAAAAATGAATAAGTAAATAAAATAAAACAATGCATTATTTACAGTGTGCTTTATGACTTCCCCTGTGAGGAGAAACCAAAAATACAAAACAATTCCTCCAAGAAAAATGCAACTCTGAAATACTTAACACTTAAATTCATGGACCGCTTGTATTGACGGTAGAACTCTTCAATGAATAGAATTAAAAATAATGGAACTTTTTTGTGGATTGAACAGAAATATTTTTTTTTTTAAATTCACCTAATGGTCATGGGGGGATAATTTCAATGAGGAGTTATTTCCCTTGATAATGCCATGCATTTTTTTTTTAATGAATTTAAGAGTTAATTTCTTTCTCCTTTTTATGCCAGTCGATAGAGTCTCTACCTGGTGCATCAGTAGATTGTCCTCTCTGTTGCCTTACTGTTGTACAATGCACCAATCTGACCGGTGAATGCTACCGTTTCGGCCTAACAAAAATCTCATTCTTTTTTTTTTTTAAATTTGAAAAATTAACCCTTGTTGAGGCCAGCACACACACGCACACACACAAAAAAAGAATATAAAACCATAAAAAATAAATTCTAAAACCATTACGAGGGAGTCATGGACTAATGTAGCACAAGGGGAAAAAGAAGAAAAAATTGTAAAAGACACAAAAGAAATAAAAAAAAATGAACAAAGAAAAAAAATTTAATAATAATAATAATAATTGAAGGAAAGAATAAATTACTAACGTTTTGTTTTTTAAGAAAAACTAAGTGATTTTCTTTTAATGGGTTTGAAGAACTCATCATTGTCGAGAAAATGCTTAAAAGAACTTTAATGTGAGAAAATATTGGGGGAAAAAAAAGGAGCAGTATATATAAATTAAAATCTTGGCCAATATTTTTGTGGCAATTTCTGAATACTGCAAGAAGTCTAATATTGTTTCCAAAATATATATATACATATATTTTTTTTGTTTTGTTCTTTATTAATTTTTTTTTTCTTTTCTTTCCTTTTTACATTCTCATTTTAATTGTATTGTCAACAGTAGGGTAACCTTCACGGTGTTTTATTGTTACTTTGTCAAGGGGAGACAATCATTTGTGGATTTAAATTTTTGAAGCTAGCTTTTGCTGGCGTCAGTATATTTTTTATTTTCTCCACAAAAAAGAAAAGAATGTAGTGCAAAAAAGAGAAAAAAATGAATGTGAACTCCTTCTATTTCAGCTTGAATAGCAGATATAACATGTTGGCTTAGTAAGCTACTGTAGTTACTGTATCAGAGTTGACTGCAAGTTTCTTTTTACTAATACTTTTATTGTATGTAATCTTTCCTGTGGAGTCTTCTAAATGGTATTCTTTCAACTTGAGCAATTGATCCTATGTATGCTGTATTTTTTATTCTGTACTCGCTATATTGATGGAGCGTTGAAAGATTTTTTTTTGTCGAGCAATGCCTTAAAATATTAGTAGTCATTTCATTTTTTTCCTCAATTCGAAAAAAAAAAAAAGATTTTTTTTTTCTCTACAAAATAAACTGATGTTAGTGCTGTATTTTTTTAAAAAAGAAAAAAAAAAGAATATTAATTTTTATTTGACCAAAAAAAAATGATGATCCAAAGTGTGAACAGAAGAACAGACATAAAAAAAATTAATTTTAGATATTGCTTTGTATTTGTTTTTGTAGTGTTTTATCGCCCCCTTCCCACATTTACTTTCTGTTGTTCATAAGAAAAAAAAAATGTTTTTTAATTTTTAAAAAGAAATCTTTTCTTTAACCTGGGGAAGATTTTTTTTTATACGCTCCCTTCCCACAGGAATTGATGTATAACTTTTGCTCTCTCTCATCATGGCTTCTTTTTTTGCCGTTTGCTTTTAGTTTAATTTATTTTTTTAATTGTACAGTGAATTGTTCCTACTTGACTTCTTCCTACGTGAAGACGACATTTGTGTTCTTGGTTGTCTCTCCTTGCCTTCATTTTATATCAAAGGTGCATTCAACTACAAACTGCTGTTCTAATAATGTTATTTTTAGCTTACTTTGATGTCTGAAGTGGCTTACTCCTTCTCCGTTCCTTGTCGAGTTGGAGAGGAGTTTGTTTCTAGATGGGGTCCATCTAATACGCAGTGGACCTTACTGACGAAAACACCTTTCTTTGGTGCGCAACACCCATACCAAATAATACTAAAGCAAGTGTACAAGTAAATTATTCAAATTTCCCTTGAAACTAAAACAAGAAGAATAATGATAATGTTTGTAACAGTGTGTTCAAGTGATTTAATATAACACTTTCATCCTTTAGATTTACAGTGTAAATTTTTTCTAAGGTTAGTATCTCCTAATTGTAAATACAGTCCTTGTTAAAAATATTGGTATTTTTTTTCAACCTAATTTGTTTTTTCCCTTCGTTTTAGGGTTCAATGGAACGAATGTAGAATCCGGACCTCAAAATTGATTCAAATCCAAATCACAAATTTTCAGATTAAACCGTAATCAAAATTTAATTTATTTTAATCAAAACCAGGATAAAAGAATATTCTGAAGAAATAGTATCACAAAATTTTTGTTTTAATTAAATTAAATTGAATTTTGATTACGGTGTAATCTGAGAATTTGCGCTTTTGACTTGAATCAATTTTGTGGTCCGGATTCTACATTTGATCTCAAATAATTTATAAACAAAATTGTAGACTCTAAAGACTTTTTTAAAATCATTAATTACTAAATTCTTTTTAAATCTCTTGGCACCATATTGGTAGTTTTCTTAAAAAAGTTCATTTTTTTTACCTTTCAGCTTTGTGTTGTATTTTCTCTTAAAATGACTTCCTTTTGATGTTGTTCCTACTTTTAAAAAATATCTATTTATACCTACATTTTATCTTTGTTTCTTCAGGAAACAACAAAACAATGGTGTGTTCTCAGATTTTTTTAACACACCCCTTGTGAATTTATTTTACTATTTTGAAATTTTCTTACATCTCATCTTTTTGAATTCTGGTCATAAGAATGATCTCTTAAAAACATAGCTTTACTTTTCTTTATTTTGTAATTTTTTTATAAGTTTTAGTTCATTACTTCCCTACTCTCCCCAACATTTATGATTATCCCAAACACAAACAGGCTTCCTTTTTCTTTCTTTTTTCCACTGTCACATAATTCACCTTATTTCTACTTTTCAAGCTTTGAAGGTTATTAAACAAAACAAATTCAACTAGTCTAGCTCTTAGGGAAGCAAGTGATGGCCTTTCCTCAAGACATAACTCAATTTCTCAAGTGAGAACTAACTTCCAGTAATATGAAATATAGGCTTAGCTTATGTAGCCGAGCCATATATGTATATGAAACACACTGGTCCGAAATGCATTTTTTAAAAACTGGCCAGATTTTTGGCTATCATAGATTTTGATAAGCCAAATTGGGACAGAAATCAGCCAGATCTAGCTGAAGAATGGTTAATTTGGCAACCCTGGTGTGATTCTTTGCAGTGAAAGCCAAGTTGCATTCTGACTGGTTTATAATCACATTGAATTTCTTGGGTCAGTAAGGAAAACATAGTCCTGGTCATAAAGAGCCTCCGCTATGGCTCTATTATTCATACTTACTCATTCTGCAACAGCCCTGGAATTATCCTTGGGAGATTAATTCTAGTTAAAACCTCCTATTTAATCACTGCTGACAATTGCATCCACCCCCATCCCCAACTTATCAGTAGAGAGTCCCCATGGCAAATCTTTATCCAACCTATTCTTCTATTACAAGAAAACTACAGGTTACATAGTGTATTTCCCTTATTTCATTACATGAGCACATATATGCCTACATGCAAACATTCAAACATATATACTCATATGTCTGCATTAAATAACTGTAAAGTGAACTATAGTCCGCTCAGATAGTGTAATGGTTAGCACGTCTGCATCACACGCAGAAGGTCCAGGGTTCGATTCCCGGTATGAGTGAAGAGTGTGGAAAATTCTTCATTAGGACAAATTTCCCTGTACACACAGCAACTAGTTGAGTACACTCTAAGCTGTGTGATTAGGGTGGAAGTATCCCTTCGGTGGACTTGCATCCTGCCATGGGGGTGGTTATAAAAACATGTAAGAATAAAGTCCTGGTCTTGACCAGACTCGAAACTTGCAAGGATCACTAAGCTGACATATACAAAGGAAACCGGGACTTTGTCACCGGTCGTTCATACTCCAATGGGAGTTGTCTCTTAGGAGACGGACACTTTACTTAGAAGTGAACTATTACTAAATCCCACTGTAGCCAACTTTTACAAAGAGATCTCAATGCCAAAATACTAGACGAAGCTAATCGATTGTATTTCCACAAAGACGGAACCTCTAATTTTCTGCCTGTGGCATTTTCCTTAAAAAAATGTCCGCACGGCTGAGTACGAACCCAGTGACATTATTCTAACTAGACAAGTTCTAATCATCCATGCAGATAAATAATATCAATTATCTATCAGTGACTGCGTAACTTGTACATATTTATATATACATGCACACACACACACATATATATATTTATAAATATATATATTGGAAGAGAAAAGTACCATTTCAGCCCAAATGTTTCTAATAAAGTGATTCTAATATTCGGCTTCATATCTTCATTCTAATAACCAACTTTGTTGGATCTGACAATGGAAAGAGAATATCATTCGGAGAATCAGCACAAAAAAACAAACTAATTCAGTAAAAGTTCCAGGAACGCGTAAGAATTATTCAGGAGGAAAAGAAATGTTAAAAATTTTCTGATACTTTAAAAAAAAAAAAAGAAGACACATACAAACAAGAGGAAAAAAAATGTTACTAATTTAAATTAACAATTATGTTTAAAATCTTAATTTCAAGAAGCGCTTGATACAGTTTTACAATGGAACTCTTCTGTGAATAGAATAAAAAATAATGGAACTCTTTTGTTAATAGAATAGAAAGTTTTTTAAAAAATACCTAAATGTGGAAGGGAAGTAATTTTAATCAGTAATTATTCCCCTTTATAATAACATCCAATTTTTTTAAATATGAATTTTCAAGTTAAAAAATGCTCAACGAAATACAATATTTTTTAGTAGGTTATGTCAGATACTTCTCTTGTGAGATGAGTGTCAAGACACATCTGGTAGAGATGTTTGTTCTTATATCAGCTGGCTTAAGTTCAAGCCAAAATTTTATCACCTAGATTTTGGGCATATTTTTCACTTCCATGTCTACTGGTATTTGTAAAATCCTTAATACCCAATATTGGCAATATCTAAGACAACCATATTTATCAATGTTACTAATTTTGAAATGTTTTCTAATAAATTCCATGCTAAATCTATTGCCATAGTGAATACCAAGTTCTGATCAAAGTGTAGTCCATATTCCTGTAACTCAGTAGGGTTTTTGGTCCCCTGTACTGTGTCATAGGGGCACCCATGTTTTCATGGGTTTGTCTTCCTCAATCCTACTCTTTATGCTGAGTGCTTAGCAGAGAGGCATTGAGTACCAATTTTAAAGTCTTTGGTATGACTCAACCATTGAACCCACAACCTACTGAACCAGAGGCAAGCACTGCACCACTGGGCCACATTGATCGGTTAAAGTGTAGTATTCGTTCATTTAAAAACAAGCATTTAGCCCAGCCTGTTATGTGATGCCACGGTAGTGAACATTACTCTATGAAGTATTTCAATACACTGTCTTCACATTGGCCCATGAAATTGAACATAACTCAATGCCCCAAGTGAACAGGCTTCCATGAATCATTTTCTGTCATACAAATGATCCCCACATTATTTTTAATATTCGTTCATTCACTTATATAAAACTAAAAAGTATAGAATTCTTTTTTTAAGAGTTGGACGGCGTCTTTAGAAGAGGAGATAACTCTGACTCCTAACTGCATGGTGTACTTCAGAGCCAAACAGTTATCTTCCTTGAGATGGAAATGGTGCTGTCTGCCTAATCAAAGACGCTGTAGTCACTCTCACGTGGAGTTCTGCTGAAATCATTACAAATCAAAAACAAAATCAGTTGCATTTATCATTTTATTTGTGGACATAAATAAATTTTTCGAATACAGATATTCATATAAATTGTCTGTTTTCGAACAATATGTGTTGTATCTGTCTAATAGCTAGACTATCATTCTAATAATAGTAGCTATGATCAGCACAGTTGATACCACATTATACTATACGGACTGGTTACAACTTATCCAATGTTGGTTAAGATAAAACTGTTGCTAGGACTATATATATATTATTATTATCATAAATTGTTTATATATTTGATATGTGAACAGTCATTTAAAAAACATCAAATTTGATGTATGAAAATAAATACGTATTTACAAGCCTATGATAGGTTCAGTAGAAAATATGAAAAGCAAATGTGTCTCTTCTTGGATTCTACAGATATTTTTAATCATTAGTTCTCAAATTTCACTAACTATTGCTACATCACATTTTGATTTCATACCTGCATTTGTCACAATTAATATCTTAAATGCCAAAATATATATTTACAACTACATAAACCAGTATCCTTTATTTTTTTTTTTTTTTAACTACCTAATATGTTGGGGTGAGATTGAATGGGATACCAAAAACATGAATTAATTATTTATATATTGTGTTTATTTTATTTTTCAAATGATTCAGAATTATACTTTTTGTTCAATGACCCTTCTATTTTTCTTTCAAAATATCGGACCCCTTAACAAAAGTTAATTCTAAAAATGTATCAAATCGAGAGAAAAATTTGAACAATCTTTTCATTTTTATTCAAGATGCTAACCATCCAAATATTGCAAATTCTTTCAAAAAGAGGCAAAAAACTGAAAAAAGATATTTTCCCCCCACTATCACATATTCCATCACATTTCTGAATCATATTAAAACACTCCTAATCTCTACTCTCTTCAAATCTGAAGGGGGTCAGACTTCTAATATATCTATAAGTTTATTGACATGCTAGGCTTCTTTTTTTTTTTTCTTTTTTTTTTTTTGAATTGTCATTTGTATATATCAAATTTGTTTTTCCTTTTCTTGAATTTGAACAGTAGTCATCATTGCCTCCCTCGCCAGGCATTGT
This sequence comes from Architeuthis dux, assembly GCA_006491835.1. Classification (NCBI taxonomy): domain Eukaryota; kingdom Metazoa; phylum Mollusca; class Cephalopoda; order Oegopsida; family Architeuthidae; genus Architeuthis; species Architeuthis dux. The sequence continues at coordinate 2,024,328 of VCCN01005031.1, read as the reverse complement.
CACTATGTATATATATATATATAATATACATATATATATATATGCGCGCATCATTATCAGAGGTGTCCACTGTGCAGGGGTCCACTGCTACCTAAAATCACCCCAGCTCCTTGTTATTGTAACATTCTAATCATTGTTTGTGCTGGAGGGTTCACCCCCCACTTCATAGCTAATTCATTCTACTCCTAAGGTGCTGATATACAAACATTGGAGATGTTGTCATCACCATCCTCATTGTCACAGTTACCATATCTTCCATACCTTTCATGCCTTGCTACCCTTAGTATGATTCAGTTGCTGACTGGCTGTGCTCTCACTGCTATTGCACTAGCGCCAACAAACTAAACGACCGCCCTTTCTTCCCTCACCCCAGGGCGCCACGCACAGAGACATATCCGCTAAAAAAAAAAACAGAAGCCAGGAAAACCACTCCCAGTGGTTTATACCGAGTGAGCATAAAGTCCTTCCCTGATTTTGTACCACTAGATGTTTGAAGTCAGGGGAATGACTTTATGATCACCCTTTATATTTTACTGCTTTCTGTAGCTTCACACTTATTAATAATAACTGATACTACTACTAATAATTTTAGTATTACTATTATCACTTTTATTCATGACTGTTGTTTTCATTATTATTGTATTTATTTTTTAAGACCATAATCATTTCGGCCCACACTGGGGTTGGTTTTTTTTTTTTTCATTATTTGTTTCTACGGTGGTTATACTGCTTTAAAAGAATGTTTGCTGTCACGACTTGACCAATGCTTAACATTTCAACCATTTCCTTGGCATTACTAAACAAAGCTTCACTTTTCATACACCATACTTTTTCTCATCAGCTTTTTTTGCTTTTTACTGGAATCTTGTTTTTCTACTTATGGAACTCTCCTTATTTAAAGACACATTCTCTCTCTTGTGTGTTGCGCAACACACAAGGCAATGATTTTGTCTCCATTTCTCGAACAATCCATGGAGACACAATCATTGTTTGTAGCAATTGTGGGTTTTTACAGGGCCGGGGTGCTAGCCCAATGCCCAAGATGGACTGCCTTACAGGGCTTAAAGGGCTCCAACTGCCTTGCTATTTACCCTTAGCTGGAGGGGAGAGTTGGATTCATGCTTTTCCCAAGGGCATTAGTGCAAAGTGAACACAAACTGTCCCAGCTGGAGTTTGAACTTGGTTTGCCGATTACATTCTCTGCGCTGTTAACCATTAGGCCACCCACACCTCCTTTTTTATAACTTTAATATTGCAAAATGTTTCTTACACCCAAAGTATGCAGCAACTTTTCTCATTATGTAAATCTATTTGTCACTGATGTAACATGAATTTGGAAAATAATAACTGTTTTCGTCTATATATTTTATGCCTTATAGGTTTTAAAATAACCATGGGATTTCCATGGGTATCGCTAGTAGTAATAATAATAATAATGATAATACTTTAATTAGATTAAATTAAAAAACACCACGTTGTTAGAACAAAAAAATATGACGTTTAATTTTCAATTCTGTTTCCACTGTTGGACGTTTGAATCTAGTTGCAGTTTAGAAATACTTATGAAGATATACAGAATATCGCAAAATTTTCATAATTTCATAAAAGTTTCATAAAAACAGTCTTGTTTTTCTTCTCTCTAATAATAATAATCAGCTAGAATACTGAGGAGTGTGCTGGAGTATTGAGGGTTTGATTCCCATTTAATGCCAATGTAACACATTGCTTGAATGTGGTTATTTCTTTTAAGGGATAACCAGTTGAAAGTAAATTCTAGTCTTAAAGATATTCAATTTTGAATGTTTAGTCCAAAGCTTGGATTCATAGAAGAGATAGATAAAGAATTTGCATTCTTACTTCAGATGAACAAACACAGCTCTAAAATCAAAGACCTTCCCAAGTGTGGCATAATGCTGCAAGTTTAAGATTAGATCTTGAATTCACCCTGATTTTTTCATTTTTTAATGAAAAATGGAGTAAAAAGAAAAATAAGTTTGCTAAAATTCTAATGCTGCCTTAATAAAAAGAGACTGTTTCCACAGAAACTGCTGTTGAGTGTTACACTAGGCACTAGCCCATGGTGCCCCCCCCCACTCTCTCCTATATCACTCACAAATTCAGCTGAAAGGTGCTATGGTCCACCAATCACCAAAACACTTGTTATCCTTTTTAGCAACTACATGGGTCATCATCTGCAGGCATCGTTTCTGCAACTAAGGACACTTTGATGTTGTTTATGGGGCAATTTAGGAATGTATTTTATATGAAGTCACCTTTTAGTCATAACTCTGCCCCACTTGTAAAGATTTTGAGCAAGGTTTTCATAGTACAGGTCTGGTTTTCTCTCTCTTTCTCTCTATGTCTCTACAATCTTCTTTCTTCCCTTCTCTCTCTCTCTCTCTTTCAAAAAGCTTCTCTTCAAGATTTGCTTTTTTTTTTCACTTTGGATGAGGCATCACAGATTTTACAAGTACTAAACTGTTAGAAAAAAAATGTCCTTGCTCTAGTTTAAAACCTTTTTTTTTTTTTTTTTTTTTTTTTTTTTTTTTAGAAAAGTCAAAATTTACATTTTAGATTCAAATTAAAGTTTGTACTGATTTATATTTTGGACGGGCAACCATAGATTTGGCCCATGGCAACATTTTTTGTGGACCAGGGCCAATCTAGACATTTATTCAAAATCTTATATAATTTTTCTCAGAAAGTCAATTTTATAATTCATATTGTAAAATTACTATTGTTTTGGCTTCACAAATCAATAATATAATAACCCTTATGTTTGTCTAAAATAGAAATTAAGTACACTTTCTGTAATACGATCGACATTTTTTAAGTGAATGTATGGCCCGAATCAAGATGAAAATTGTCTTGTGTGCCTGCTAGATCAAAAAGGTTGTCCATGCCTAATTTAGAATTTAGGTCAGTCAAAATTATATAAATCAAGAAACTCTGTATTTGTATGGTATAAAATCTTCTGACCCTTGTGTTGGGCTTTAGTTTAAGTCTTTCTGAAGTTTTCTTTTTATTAGGTCAAGTTCTATTACATTTACATTAAGCATCTAAACCAGTTCTCGTAAGATCACCAAAGTTAAGCCAAGTCGAGCCTGGTCAGTACCTAGATGGGTGACCATTTGGGAATACCAAGTACCGTAGGCTGAACGAAGCTTCGACAGCCCTTGCAAGTCGGAAACGGGTCTTACTAACAATTCCCCGCATGTACCTAACCCTGTGAAATCCTCGATGAGGGTATAAACAGAGAACAATGGTACGTACATACATTATCCTCTCAGACATTCTTCTTTTTTTTTTTAAATCTCTTTGGCTTGTTATTTTAGGCAACTAAGGTTTTAGTTGTATCTTAATATTATTTTTGGTATCTGCCTGATCTCTGCTCAAAAAACCAGAATAATGAAAAAAAAATACTTCATCAAAGTGCAGTTATGGTGTTACCAACATGTAAATTCTGTGTATGTATGTTTTGTATGTGTAGATGTTTGTATGTTTCCTGCCCTTATCGAATCTTTGAACAAATGGTTGTGAACATTAATTATCATCATCAAACCTTAAAAGTACAAAAAAAACATTTTTGAAAAATTATTTTTTTCTTGTAACTGCTATTACCTATTATATATTACATTTAATAAAATATATATACATATATATTTTTTCATTTCTCCACAACACTTTTTCACCCTCTTCATTTAATCTCTCTCCCCCACCTTTATTAGACCCCACTCCACCCTGTTTTTTTTTTATTTAGATGATTTTTTAATGTTTTCCAAGTTTTGTACAGTTTAGTGTTAAGCCTTGACATTAGTTGCTATGTGATTTGAATCATTACCTTATTCCATTTGTATTATATTAAGCAGTCAAGGTGTAGGCTGTGGGTTTTTGGTACTGGTTCCATTCACTTAGCTGCGTGTCTGTCCGTCCTATCTGTTGTAATTAACTCTTAACGTCATAAACTGATGGAAACTGCTCCTAATTGAGAGTGGAGCTCTTCTGTGGAGGAAACAAAATTTGTTAAACTCATTATATCAGATGGAATAAAAAAATTTACCTAAAGTTGAAAGGGAGGTAGTTATTTCCCTTGTTCTTAACATCTCAATTTTCTTATATGAAACTAAGAGTTAAACTGGTGTGTACACATTGTGTGTGTGTGTGTGTATACATGTAAATGCAACTGCGTGAACATGTGAGTGTGTGTGTGTTTTCGTTGACCGTCCCTCATAGAAAGAAATAACAAATGCCTACGCTGAACAGAATCTCTTGCCAATTCTTTGTTTCTCTTATCCATAAAAATAAAGACCTGCTTATCAAGAACAACAAAAAAAAAAGAAAGAAATATAAGTAAATAAATAAATGGTTGCGCCAATACAGGGTCGGATCCAGGATTTTGAGCAAAGTGGGGTCCAAATGGAAAGATTTATTTTTAAAAATAAATATGTAAAAAAAAAAAAAATAAATTTCAAACATCAAAAACAAGAAAGTAATATGTGATCCTGCATTTTTCACTCATATAAGAGTCATAACTTTTTAGCACTAGAATTGACAAAAGAGTAAAGTATTAAAAAGAATTTTACTACAGAACCAATAAATTTAAAACATTTATAAAGAATAAAGCGGAAGACAGACATCTTATAGTAGATGAAAAACAAAATAATAAATTTTTGTTTTTAAGGTTAATTTATGATTATTTAGGTTTTTTTATTTATAAAAGTTTTTTATCTAGATATTTTAAGAAGAAAACAAATTTAATTGTGCTTTGCCCGAGCTGGGGCTGCGATCCTAACACCCCTGCTGGATCCACGCCTGCAATGGCAGCCAAATAAGACAATTTTCATATCCACCAAAATGAAACCACCAGAAAATATACATAGCTCAAAATGGCAGCAAATAGTCATCTTTCTTTCTTGTCTTAAGGATGTCATCATACAATAAATGAACACCAAACATCCCTGTTTCTTAGTCACTCATAAAGACACTGTATGTTTATCGACCAGAGAAAGCATTCATTCAACTCAACTTACTATATATTATAACAAAACTTTATTGTCCCTTTCCGCTTCACTCCCAGAGTGAAAAGAAACATTTGCAATAAAACAAATACAGAATCTATAATGCCCACACGTTGTTCCTAGTATACCTACTATGATGAATACGAGCCTTGATTGTGCCAACCTTACAATGCCAGGGAACCAAGGCTAAAGCTTTAGGCCCGGAATCTTATATCAATACATGAGTTTGGAATATACTTAAAAAAACACTGTGGCTAGGAACAACAAAGTTTCAGATTTTAGGTTGGAAATTTGGCGGGGGGTGGAGTCATTATATACCAATTTATGTGAACATTTTTACTGGATTTTCCACCGGTGAATATATGATGTTCATTAAGTATTAAGAACATTTATTAAATTTTCTATGTAATGCTTGCTACACTGCAAATCAAAGTCCATCTCTACTTTAGTTTGTTCTAACAGCATTGGACCATATTTAAAAGCTGAATTTTTTAACTCTTAGATTCATAGACTGTAATCATTATGGAACTCTTTTGTAAATTGAATTACAGAAAAATAAATAAAAATACTTACCAAAAAGTGTAAGGAAGTAATTGTAATCAAAAGTTATTCCCTTTAAATTTACCAGTATGAATTTAAGAGTTAATTTCTTTTTTTTTAACAATTCAATCAGTGTAAAGCTTTTTGTTGTAGTAATGCCTTGCCTTCTCTAGTTCCATACTCTTCCCTCTATCAACTTCTTTCCATCAAGAAATATTCATCGGTGCTCTATAAAAATGGCCATGTGCCAGATTTGAAAAGAAAGAAACATCTTGTCATTGCAAAAAAAAACATTTTTTTTTATTATCTTCAGGGTTTTTTTGGTTTTTTTCCTTCCCAATTACATTGTGTCGACTTTTCTGTGTGTTTTTTTTTTTTAGGGAAAAGAGGGTCCCAAATTTGTATTAATTTGATACTCCCCTATCTTACTTTTCTTCATGATCTCAATATAACCTTACCAGTATTGGAATTTTTTGCCCCTTTTTTTATATTTTAGAATTTGAAAAGAAGGCAAAAAAAATCTCAAATTTTTGACAATCGGTTTGCATGTCAGTCTTTTTTTTTCTTTTTTTGCCTAACTTTAGGGCATCTCACAGAGGCAGCAAACCAAGCCGACTAACTAAAAATGATCTCCTCGTCTATATCTTTCGTCATATACTGCCAAATACATAACATCTTTTTATTTTTACTAATCCATAATTACTAATTGTAATTCTGTGGATTCGTTTAACTCTTAAATTCATAAATCGCTTAATACCACTCCTAAATGACAGCGGAGCTCTTCAGCAGAGCAGACAAATTCTGTTAAATTTATTATGTCAGATGGAATTTTAAAAAGATTTTTTAAATTCACCTGAAGCTTTAAGGGAGGTAACTTTAATCCGTAGTTATTCCCTTGGTATTAACATTTTCTTATGTGTATTTAAGAGTTAAAATAATTAGTTGAATGCATATATCAAACTATTTACTGCTTGGTCTTGTTGGTCAGGTCGTGACAAGCTTATATTAGTTAAATCAATGGTATTACTGTCTTACAGGAATGGGTTGTGTGAAAGGGAGGATTCATTGCTCCAATGACTTGCTCTCACACACAAATACACACACGTACAGGGTGTCTCAAAAGTAATTCCCAATTTGTTGCAAAATTAACGACTTATATCTAAGGGAAGCAAATATTTAATAGTTGCTTTTTGTAGTAATTTAATAGTTGCTTCCCTTAGAACTGGCATTAATTTTGGGACTGGGTGTTAGTTTTGTGATGCCTCTACTCACTCACACACACAAAACAAATCTTGGCTTAAAGGCACCTTCTCTTCTCTTCTGTTCAAGTTTTCCAAAACACAAAATCCCTTTTTTTCTTTCATACTAAATTATGGAACAAACCCAAAGAAAAATGTTCTATTCATTTTTTTTCCTCTGCTCTTCTTCCTTTTTTTCTCTTTCTTCTTTCAATCACTTTATTTTTCCCTTTCTGTTCTGTATTTTTTTATATAAAAAAAAATTATTTATTCACTCATTTATTTTTTTAGATTTGCATATTTCTTTTATGTTGCCATGACTGTCGTCTCCCCATTGTCGTTTGTTGTCTCCCCCTTCCTCTTTCTGTTGTTATTATTATTATTATGATTATTACCACCACTACCCATCATCATCATCATTATCATTATTATTACTATTATTGTATTTGCTATCCTGGTTACCCCCACTTCATATTTGTATACTGTTTGGAATCTAATCCAGGGGTGGACACCCCTGATATTTTTTTTTTTTTTTTTTTTTTTTT
>VCCN01005031.1:2005792-2016663 GCA_006491835.1 Architeuthis dux | reverse complement strand
TTTTTTTTTTTTTTTTTCATTTTTCAAAATATTTTTTCTTTTTCAATCTAAAACAGACCCTGACTATGAGAATCTCTCAATCAGTTTAGGCTCCATTTGTTGCAGAAGGTAACTTAGAATTACAGACAAAAAATAAACACCTCCTGAGATTTCTCATTGTCAATTTTGCCAAAAAAATACCAAAAAAAATTCAAAAAAGATAAAAGAACGAAAAACAAAAAAAAAACTTTTGACTATAATCCTAACTGTATCTGTTTTTTCTCGATGTATCAGCTCCCTGTCCCCTTCATCCCACCTCAGTCTCTTCAGTGTTTATTTGGCCACCTTGAAATACATATCATACTTATATACATAGATAGATAGGTGCCACACCCTGTTCTACTCAGTCCTGCCCCGACCAGTCCTCTTATCCCAGGTGCTACACTGACCAATGAAAAGGACCCTGCAGAGCGGGTGTCCCTCTCAGATTGCTACCCACCCTCACATGTGGACCAAGTAAGTGCTCATGGCATCTATGTTGTGAGAATTTGGTAGCAACTTACCCGTGTGTGTGTTTCTGCCACTCTCTCTCTCTCTCTCTTCTCTCTCTTCTCTCTTTTCTCTCTTTTTTTGTTAATTTTAAAAATGGTTGCAAGGGTCCTAAAAGCACTTTCTCTCGGGTGTACATCTCTTTAGATCTGGAGGGTTTGTGTTTACAGTTTGTGCCTTGTCTTCCAAACATCTTCTACAAGAGACATTAAAAAAAGAAAAAATATTCTCCCTCTCATTCCTTTATCTTTATCTTCATCATCCTCTCTCTCTCTCCCCTTGTTTTATTCCTCTTCCCAAAATCCTCTCTCTCTTTTTCTATCCCCTTGTTCTTTTTTCTCTTATTTTTTCTTTTTGCAAAATCCTCTCTCTCTCTCTCTCTCTCTACACCATTGTTGGTATATCTGTCTGTATGTCTGTCTAATGTTTTTTTATCATTATCATTTTTATTTAAAATTCCATTACTTTTTGATTTTTTTTCATTTCTTAAAATAGACCCAATTTTTCTTCTATTTTGAAACAATGCTCATCACCATGGTGACAGTTGTTACATTTAAATTTCACAGAATTTTCAACATTTGGATTGATATTCTCTCCTGAAAGACAGTCAATGCAAACCAAAAATATATACCATATTTTCTGGCTGGTAAGACACACCCTATGTCTATGTATTTTTCAGAAAATATTTGACGATTGAATAGTACCATACTAGCAAGTCCAAGTCATCATTTTTCTTTCTGTCACAAGCTAATTATGACATTTTGGATCTATTATCAAATATTTTTCAGGAAAAAAAACGTGTCTTATCAACCGGGGAAATGCGGTATGTTGCTTCCAGACAAGACAAATTCTTTTATTAAAACTCACAGAGAAACATAATTAGGGTGAGGTGGGTTCAAGCCTTCACAATTTCACCCTAAAAAAAATGTTCTATATACTTATGCACACACAAATTTACTCTCACACACAGACACAATATAGACAATTTTTCCACTCATACAAACATCAGCATATAATGACTCGCATATATATATATATATATACATACATACATACAAGAGTTGGGTGTTGTGGGTTCTTTAATTGCCACGTATCAACTGTATTTCTAACAGCCTTACTAATACATTCAGTGCAAAAGGACGTTAATTAATGTTTTCACTACCTTACCTGTTAAGCACCAAACAACATTACTTACATAACGTCCCCTTTTTTAAAATTTGCCCCTTGTCTTCATTTTGTCCTCTGCACACTGCTTTGACTAATATTTGCTTTCCAACAATGCTATTTAGATAAATAATCTGCTGGAGGAATTTGAACTCAAGAAATAGAAAGCAGTAAATATGTGCATGAATTTTTTTTTTTTTAAGTCTAAAGATTATAAAACATTTACATTTTATTGTATCATGCACATTTTGAACAGACACTTGTAGACAAAGCTATATATATATATATTATATATTAAAATACCCGTGATTAGCGGATACATAGTAGATAGAAACAACTACAAATACTTATATATATATTTACAAATTCTGAACCACCAAAAGACTTTTCATATATTATATTATATAACAAATTTTAGAAGACCCTCCAAAACTCTTATAAAAAAATTATAAGAGATTCACTACAAAACAAAATAAAAATGACTTAAGAGATTTAATATCAGTTTAAATCACTAGATTAATATGCATCCCTAAAAATGATCAATATTCATCCCAAACATTGAATAAAATCTGTCTCATACTGATTTTCCATTTGCCAAAAAGAATGCTGCATAACATAAATATATTCAGAACCTTTTCTATTCATGCAAAAATGTGTTTAAAATATTAATTAATGATGCTATTTCAATACTCTGTATGCGTGGATGTTTGCACACTTTGTGCAATGCCAAAAAAAAAAGGAATTTCTCAAGAAAATATTGAGAGACAGAAAAGTCAAGTTGTTTAGCTGGAAACCGCTCCTAACAGCTCTTGAACTCTTCTGTGGTGGAAACCGCATTTATTATGTCAGATTGAATCATAAAAGATTTGAAAGGGAGGTAACTTTAATCGGTAGTTAATCTCCTTGTTATTAACATCTAAATTTTCTTGTATGAAACTAACAGTTGATATTTCTTTTATTTCTTGTTATAAATTCACGGCATGCAATGAATGAACTCCCACTCTTGTACCCAAAATATTAACAGCAATTTTTTTGTTTTTAACAAAAAACAACCAAAAGATTTACTACAATTATCACAAAGCTAAACAAACAAACAATTATTTTTTTCTCCCTGTCTCTCAATCTAATTTTTCAAAACTTTCTTGTAATTTTTTCTTTTTTTCTTTGTCTCTTTTGAACAAGTTTTTTTTTTATTTCTCCCTACAGTCATTTCATGAATGAAATTTTTTTCTTTTTTTTTGGAAAATGTATTTGGCTATCTCAGATGTCCAATATTTTTGCATGATATTAACTTATTCTCATGAAATGGTCTGACCAAATGCAGTATATACTGCTATTTCCACTACTACTACTTTCACTACCATTATCACTACTACTCTAACTGCTACTCCTTACAACTATTCTATTATCATTACTATTATTGCCACAACTACTATGACAGTAGTGTATCGGTCATTTTGGGCATCTGTTGACACTGGTGCCCTCATTTGCATATCAACTGGATATCGTCTATGTACGTACTACGTCACTGAGTATGTGTTGCTGAACAAAAACTGCTTCCAGTATTACTGGGATCCCCGAGTTTCATTGGTCAGTTGTCGTCACATGACCACTGTCTGGAGCAACCCTAGTCTAGCAATAAATTGAACGCAAGCCTAAGCTGCATGGATCATAACTGTGTTTGTCTTTATTTATTTCTTTGACGTTTTGAATTTGACTTTTAAACTTTGACCTTTTGAATCTGTTTCTTACAGCTTTTTTCTTTGAGTAAGATAGGCACAAAGTCTCTCGGCAAGCAAAGGTTATCAATACAAGCCTCCCTAGTTATAGCGTGGTTTATGATATAACACGGGTGGATGGTGGACCCTAAATATTAATCTAGCTCCACAAAAACCAGTTGCCAATTTAGTGATTGTTTTTTTATTCAGCTTATCTAGCTCCAAAATGGCTAATTGGCAACTGGTTATCATGGCTCGATTATAATGCAGTTGGCTTTCTTAGACACATGTTAAACGGGGGATGCCTGTAGTTGGTAATCCTTGATTTTACGAATGTAAAATATGGTAGTTAAACACAGCATACCAAGGCTCTAAAAAGTCATCCTAAGGCTTCAAAAAGTATAACTATAATGAAGTTAAAAGCGATTAATTTGTTCTTTATTAGACACCCAAAAAGTGCCTCAAAAAGAAATTATGATGGCATGTTGGATGCACTATTTCAGTCGTACCTAAGCGAATTCATGGTGTTCAATATTCTGATAAAGAATAAAATAATGGAGATATATATATATATTGTTAATGCCCAAAGACTTTGTGTTTATCTCAAACTGAGTTGTTGTCCAATACTTGCAAATTATTCGCTCATTCAAAGAGATAATAGCAAACCATATATGTACTATATATGCCGGACTATAAGACAAATGGTTTACAAGGATATTTGGAGGACTATCGCTCACTGCAACTCATCCAAGCCCCATAACTGTTCACATCGAGACCAGCACATTGAATGCAGTGTAGAACCATATATGTACTGTATATGTCAGACTATAAGATGAATGGTTTGCAAGGATATTTGGAGGACTACCGCTCACTGCAACTCATCCAAGCCCCATAACTGTCCACATCGAGACCAGCACATTGAATGCAGTGTAATATTTGCATTTCTTTTTAATTAAATGTCCGTCTTATATACCGGCATATCTGGTAGTATGGCAGTAAAGCTGAGTTTTCATTGATTAACGTACATGTTGTTAGGGCCAAATCACGTTGGATACACCGGTTCTCATACCATCACCGAAGTTAAGCAACGTCGAGCTGGGGATCTTGTTAATTCTCCTAGGAGGAGACCAATCTCTATACTATGCTCAATAACACAAGCCAAAGGCCCACCCCTACCATGAACCCTCTGACTGGCCTGGCTGCGAGCAACAAGGAATGAACGAACGTACATGTCGATATTTGTCAATTGGAATTTGAGGATTTCAAAATCATTAAAAATCCGGTCTCTTTTTTGTATTTTTATTATCATTATTTTATTACTAGTTTTACTCCATCTTATTAATTAATTATTAATTTTATCACAACACTGGGTTGATAAACTCTTTGACCGCTAAAGCAAATAGTGCAAAATTGGAAATAAAAGTAACTTTCAACAAGATTTGAACTCGCATCCCACACCTCAGGAGCCCGTCTTTCAAGGACGTTGCCTTAACCACTACAGCAATAATTTAGTGGAGCACAAATTTGTACTCATTCATCTCTGATTCTCTACATTATCTTTGTTCTGTTATTTTACATGGTTTGCTCTAGAGATCGAAGAGTATATTGACCCAGAAGCAACAATAAGATGAAGTCAAGTTAGTGTAATATATTCAACATATAGAAGTGTTGTGTCAAAAGGAACACTACTACAGTGCAAACTGTTCAGCGTTGGTTCAATAGGTTTAGGTCTGGAAATATGGATACCAGTAATTAACCTTGAGGGAGGCCCAAACCTGTTCTTTAATGATGAAAAAAAAACAGCAACCCTATTACATCATCTCAAGGCAATAGGAAAGGTTCAAAAGTTGGAAAGATGAGTCCCACATTTCAAACTTGTATTTGCATTCATTATTGCAGTTTATTTCAATAAGTACTGCTTTGATGTTTTCACTGCCAGATTCTATATCACAGTCAAGAAATTGTATGTAACAATCTATCGGGGCCCCTAACTTTCGCCCCTTTGGAGGCTATATTGGCCCCCATTGAGAATGACTGTTTTAGATATTTACTAAGCTTAGCTTAGTCTGGACTCACTCCAACTACTATTTCGACTGAAGATGATTACTGCAACTTTTGTATTATATATATAATAAATAAATTTGTAGAAATCACTTCCTCATGATTTCAAATCACGGTAGGGAAATGTTAATTTTATATATCGGTTTGGTTTAACCTGACAGGATTAGACAAACAGTGAAGAGTTTATAAATTTCCTCATGTTTTTGATAATTTTCATTTTATTCTCCCTTGTGTATAATTTTATACACTACCTGAATATCCTCCCTAATGGGCAGATAAATTGCAGTCGGAAAAAAAACACAGAATTAATAAGATAGATGGAAATCAGATCGTGTTTAATTGAATTTGGTTTTAAAAAGTAATATTTGTGACTTTTAGAGGTTTTTTTTATGGTCTTGGAAAAATGTTAAATGTACATTCATATTTAATTTTTTTAAAAAAAGGTGTTAATATGTGAAAAGGGGGAAAATCCTACAGATGAAATTATAAAATAAATTTGGTTTCAATGTTTTTGCATATCTGGTTTGTAAATTGATTACAAGACCATTCCAAGTCTGGTAGATATATATATATTACACTGAAAGATTGAAACAACTTAATCTAGAGACCCTGGAATACAGAAGAAAACGTGCTGGCCTATTGGAAGTCTATAGAATCTGGAACAACATACAGAGTGTGGATACTGACATACATTGCCCAAAATGCTCTGCCCATGAAACAAAAATCAAACAAAATACTCTGTTTAACTCTGTGACAGCTACGTTGCATAAGTAATTTTGGTGTTGTCTGGGATACTGTGACTTTTGAGTAAAGGTAAAAGAAACCACCAGCTGCTGCATCACTCCCCTACCCCCACCCAACCACCCTGCCGAGGAACATCTGCTATGAACCATCCCCAACCCCCAACTCCCAAATCTCACCTCTGCAACAATACAAAGACATGCCAAACAAATGGAACATCACACCCCAGTCGACTCTCGGGCCTTGGCCAAGTGGTACAGACATAATGAGACAACGCCCAAATTTTATTTAAATGTTTTATTCAACTCTAAGTCCGAAGAGAACAAAATGAGGGGCGGGGGGTTAGACTTAGAGCATTTCTAGCTTAATATTTTTTTCAAGAAGTCCTCTGCATGGAAATCAGCTCCCACTTTCACCCCAGGGGTTGAACAAGCTAGTATCGTCACTGCTACCCAGACAGGATCCAAACTTTCAGGGAAGAAGGGCTGTTGAAAGGTAAAGGTGAAGAGAGCTGGGGACTGTTGGACTTTTAAGGCCTTTCTTTCTCTCTTTACTCTCTTTATTTCTCTCTTTACTTTCTTTTTCTCTCTTTCTTTCCCAGTGTTTCTTTCTTTCTTTTTTCTCTCTTTTTCTTTCCTTCTTTCCTTTTCTTTTTCCTTTTCCCTCTTTATTTCCCAGTATTTCTTTTTTTTTCTCTTTCTTTCTTTTTCCCTTCTTTTACTCTCTCTCTTTTTTCTTTCTTTTCCTTTTCTCCCCAGTGTTTCTTTTTTCTCTTTCTTTCTTTCCTTCTTTCCTTCAATATGTTTTGTGATTCAAGTCCTCAGCCCCTTCCTTCCCTTCTTACGCAAGAGACAAACCATTTTAAATAACTCAACTCATTGTTGTTTGTCAACCATCGACTCAAGCTGAAAGACGTGTGTTTGAACAATTATTGTTTGTTCGCATTCATTATCTCAGGATTAAAATAAATTTATTCCACACATTTAAAATCATGATGACTGCCTATTCACTGCACTTTTATTCGCAACAAATTGCAATCGATTTACAGAGGCATAGCTTGGGGGGGCTTGGCTCCATCCAACATTTAGTGAGATTTCTCAGTAGAAATGCAGTAGGTGAACTACTATTTAGAAAGCTTTTGAGGCCTCCCTCCATTGGGGGCCAAGGGGAGTTTTAAAATTCCCCCCTCCCCGCTATGCCTCTGTCGTTTTAGCAAAGCATTCATAAGCAGATGTCTACTAACCATCAGTATATCAGAAGCTTTCCAAAAAGGAACACAATGTACCATTAGCAGGCTTTGAGTCAATAAAAATGCAGATCTTCACATCCTACCTTATTTGATGACATAATACCCAAACCCTTATTTCAGCAGGGAATATTTTTTTTTTTAATTTTTATAAAAATTAATACATAAATAACATGGCTGCTACAGGGTCAAACTCCACTCCAACTTCTATTCCGTCTGAAGATGATTACTGCAACTTTTGTATTGTATACATAATAAATAAAAACATTTTTAAATATATATTTTTGTATAAATGTATTTATATATTAGAATGAAATAAGCCTGTGCACATCTATTTGTATGATAAATTTTCATTAATATCTAAGACTTGTCAATTTAGCTCAGTCAGTAAGACTGGCAATCAGTTGGTCGTGAGTTCAAATCACAGTAGGGGAATGTGAATTTTTCATATCGGTTTACACCCCTAATCTTGGTGAGGATTGTTCTTGTTCTTCTTGTTACGGTAGGAAAACAAAGTCAACTCCAAATTTTGTACTGGAGTTTGACAAAAACAGATTTCCCTGATTTCTTCTCATTCATCATCCACTTTTTAAAAAAATTCCACTTCAAATAAAGTTGGGCAGGACAATTAAGGTTATGTTTACCTTCTGAGCCATTTTGGGGGGAGAAAAGGGGGTCAATACAGTAAGTTCAATTTTGACAGAAATAGAAGTTCAACGTTTTTATGTTATATTAGAAACCGTCAACTAAAACTGTCAACATAATTTTTTCAGGTTGATCTGGCTCGCTAGTATGGGATAGCTATTCCCTTGTTTTTCTTCAGAAAACTAAGCCGATCGGTCAAGCTGCCCAATAGTTGTTTACAGTGTGCTGCAACAATATTATTCCATTCATCTGACTGTTTCCCACTGCTGGTCAGTGTTCCCAAATTTTCTCCCAACCAGTTTGGCCTTAATATGTGCCCATATGTTCTCTATGGTGTTAAGATCTTTTATATGATGGAAAGTGCTTGGATCATTTTTTTTTTTGGCCCAGGAGTATATATATTGTCCAAACATTTTGGATCTAACACTTTCGGCTATACATTTGGCCATCATCAAGATCAAAAACCTTAAAATTTAAAAAAAGTTTTGTGTTATGATGACATTACATATGAAGCGACTCAGTTATTAAATAAATAGAAAATCTAAATGCCCGAACCTCAGAAGATCTGATTATATGATGTGAATTAATCTGTCTAATAACATGTAGCTGGGTTCATTAGAAGTCACCATTTAAAAAAAACATACTACATGAGAATAACGTGATCAAAAATGAGCCCCCTCAGAGCAAGATTCCACATTCCAGAACACAATAGATACCCAAGGAAGGCTGAAAGGTGCGCGGCCAAAACGTTGTGAAGAAACAAAACAGCAAAGAAGAGGAAATTAGTCCAAATTAACCTATATACAATAATTAAAAGAACAAAAGGTTGATATGTTGATAGTCTTTCGACAAATACAAAATGACATAAAAACAAGCCCGGTTGCTTCAGGGTCAAACTCCACTACAACTTCTATTCCAACTGAAGATGATTACTGCAATATTTGTATTGTATATATAATAAATGAAAAATTATTAAAAAAATAACTTTTATATTGTATATATAATTTTAGAAAATTATAAAAATATATATTTTTCAGTATAAATGAATTTATTTATTAGGATGAAATTATCCTCCAAATAACAAGTTAAGAGTTGTATTTTTTAATGTTTGAAATATTTGTAACATAAATTTTCATAGATATATAAGACATGTCAGTTCGGCTCAGTCGGTAAGAG
Source organism: Architeuthis dux (assembly GCA_006491835.1). Lineage (NCBI taxonomy): Eukaryota > Metazoa > Mollusca > Cephalopoda > Oegopsida > Architeuthidae > Architeuthis > Architeuthis dux. The sequence continues at coordinate 2,007,384 of VCCN01005031.1, read as the reverse complement.
GGCCGCATACTGATCACTTGGTCATGATTTCAAATCACGGTAGGGAAATGTTAATTTTATATATCAGTTTGGTTTAACGTGACGAGACAGATAAACAGTGGACATTTGCCTCCCCTAAACTAGGTGAGGAATGTTTTTGTTGTTGTTAAACTTAAACTTGTTATGAAAGTCCAGCCTCCGACTTGGCTGGAGTTTGACAAAATGTTAACAGGACGAAAATTCCCCTTCATTTTCAATACAATTTACTACAAAGTTGTTGTAAAGTGATCACTTCCTTTGGGTAAAGAGAAATGTTATTATACCTTGCATAACAGATGTAGGGTGGGGGGCCTAATGGTTAATGACAGTTTGCGTTCACTTCACACTAATGCTCTTGGGAAAGGCATGAATACACTCCCCGCAAGATGGACTACCTTTACAGGGCTAAGGGGTTCAAACTGCCTTTCTATTTACTCATAGCAGTTTGAGCCCTGTAAGTCCATCTTGATTGTCGGGGGAGCTCCTCGCCCCCGTAAAAACCCACAGTCGCTTCAGAAACAATGGTTGGGTCTTCATGGATCATTTGAGAAATTAAGACAAAATAATTGCCTCATGTGTCCCGAGACAGAGGTACAACTGCATCTGGGTGGAGTGGCAGATGTATCCCTATATTTAACTTTCAGTGAGTTATTTTCCCAAAACATTGTTTAAAAATCTTTTGGAGTGTTTTGAATATATGTTATTATCGTTCTCAAAATATATATAAACCTAATGATTTTAAAGCTTTTCTAATAAAATATTATTAATCAGTACAGGATGGTGGATGCCCTGGTTAATCACAATGAAAAAATTCTTGGATATACAAAAGTTGCATATAATTTCTAATGGGGAGTTAATTATCATCCACCCTGTAGGGAAGAGTGGGGCTAGTTATATACAGGATCAAGTTGATACACTGTCATTAGTTTCAATATGTGATGACAGATGGCGCTCAGCTTCTCATCATGGTCAGGTGTCAACATTGACCATATTGTGAGAGGATGGAAGCCATGTCAGACAACGCTCTCCAAAACTAAACAAAAAAACGATTTAGGTCAACTTGAGTAAGTATTCTGGCCTCTACGAAAAAATGTTATATATCTTGTAGAAACAGTATATAATAGAACTAATAAAACTTATTAAAAAAAATATGTGTAGATTTCGTTTTCCAAGAATTCAATTGTATGACATAAATTACATCAGGAAATAAAATGGTCGGGTCGGGGCTAGTTGTTACACCTTGTAATGTGTGCGGTGTATTAACTGTAAAGTTTGGGTACATGAGGAATGTACAGATGGGGAAGACTCATTATGCCACCTCTGTGAATGAGAGAATTTTTAAATTTTTGTTCAATGTTTATGATAAACATTATAAACTTTTAACAGAAACAAATTGTTTTTAAGTTATTTTGTGAAGCTTCTGAATGGGAGGCAAAAAGTGAAATTGTAAATATCCCTAAGTCGTCTCATATGGAATTCGTTATTTTTTTAATTATTATTAGTAACAACTTATCCCATGTAATAACATGCTTCACATATGGGGCAAGTTGTATACAGTTACTTTGAACGATAAT
>VCCN01005031.1:1966898-1977540 GCA_006491835.1 Architeuthis dux | reverse complement strand
TATCAAAATATATGTCTAGTTGGAATATGATTTCTGAATGTCCGAGTTAGAGATCTGAGAACCAGAGCTCTAGCATGTCCAATTGGTTTCATTAGTCAACTCAAAGATTCCTACGGAACCCTATTACAGCGCCAGGAGTAATCAATTCTTTCATCATGCTGCCACGATTTCAGTTGACTTGCATATAGAACTTATTGTGGTTAAGTCTTCACACCCTGATGATACCCAACTAATGTGCACAGTCCATTTTTGCAATCAATGAATTAAGTATAAGCATAATTATGTAAACACGTATCTACGTAGAGTAACATGAGCACATACATATACATATGTACATTTTACTACAAGAGAATTCATGAAAGAAAAACAGAACTTTGCAGAAAAAGACGGTGAAGTGTAAAATCAGTTCCATTCAAATGACCCAATTTCGACGGTTAGAAACTCCATGTTTGCCAGATTTGAAAATAAAGCATTACTACTAGCTCTGCAGGAGAGGCCGCACTACTTAACTTGTACCGATAGAGTAAAGTAATTTATCTTAGCAGAGCTATTATTTTTATTGTTATTTTTGATTATTGTTACTTTTAGTATCGAAAAATCACGTGATTCTTCGAGTGCCAAGTGGGGGGGGGGGTTGCAATAGTAATTGTAAAGTTCCACACACTCGCTCACTCGATGTTAAAAACGGCGCACAAATTGGGTAATCCACACATTTACACACTCGATGTTAAAAACGGAGCACATTGCACAGCGTTTTTTAATATTGAGTGAGCGCGTGTGTGGAACTTTACAACTTTTATTACCTCCCTTGATACTCGGAGAGTCACGTGATTTTTTGACAGGAAAAGTAACAATAACCAGATTTACATTCACAGGAAAACAATGAATGAAACCTCGCGTTAGTGACGTTTGACGGGTCAATACCGTATCGGAATCAAGCAGGGAAACTGGTGAATGAAGCAAGTGTCCTTACACCATGAAGATGTCTTTACGCTGCAATTGTACTACTGCACTTAAAACATGTCATGTCAGGTAAACACGGAAAGCACATGATAAAAAAGCATAAATGCTAAATAAATTGCAGAAAAGATAGACAAATATAGGGATTATGTAATGTCTTCAACTCTGACTTCCTACAAAAAATCGTTATGGTAACTTGTCTCACTTACGCTAAAAAGACAAAAAAGGTACTGTAATTATCACGGTAAAGTGTCTCGGTAACGCTAGCACAGCAACACATGTAAAAATCGACACGATAACATGTCTCAACAACGCTGACTCACGCACACTGGAAAGAGACATGTAACTCTGTCACCACCAACATTAACTGAATCATCAGATTGTCTTCCCCCATCCCTAAATTAGAGAATTAGACAAGCTACCGTCATAAACTAAAGAAACATGCTCCTTCAGCTAACCGCGGAAACAGCAGAGCGCGCAAGCGTTACCTAACACCAGCGCGATGATATGTCTCACCTAACACTACAGTGACACAATAACGCGAAAGGGACGTTACTATCAACAATAACATGTTTAAATGATGCTAAGTAAAAGAAGTATTAGATACGAGTGAGTTATCATCATCGATATGCAAGCATAAGTTTTCATCGAGGGAAAAGAGCAGAAAACCACAGTGTGGGAGAGAGAAAAATGAGTTTTCGCCGTCACAACACGAGCACATAAAGCGGAAACGCTATGTAGAGGCATGTAACTGTTAAATTTGTCAATAGCACGGTAGCATGTCTTTAATAAGCTCGACTAACACAATAGAGCAACGCTAATATTCTAGCCTTCACAAAGCATCGAAGGGCAGATAACTCGGCTCAGCAGCACAAAAATGCGCATTCGCTAGGAAGAGCTGTCATAACACGGTAGCATATCTCACTAACGCTAAATATCATAAAGCATTGACTCTGAAGAAGGACATATAACTGTCACCAACTTGGTAATATGTCTCGAAAACATAGCAAAGCGTTAGGGCAAAGACATATCGAAACGACGTGTTTCATCATCACTATATAGATTGTTTACACACACACACACACACACACAACGGAAACGCTAGAGAGAGACTTGTAACTGTCAGAAACACGGTAGCACCTCTCGACAGCGCTAGCTTCCACAGGACACAATAGCGTAACCCTAGACAGGGGCAGATAATCATTCTCAAATCGGGTCTGGACTCTCACAACCAGTGTTGCCAATTTAGATATTTTTAATCTAAATCTAGATGTTTTTGGTTGCGTCTAGATGTCAAAAATTGCGATTTGGATGATTTTTAATAAAATATGTAATATTTTTTATTTAATGTATAGTAATAAAATAAGAAATATTTCTGATAAAATATTTTATTTTTAATAAAGTAAGTGTTGACGATTAAAGTCACATTTGATTTATTATTAATATGTAATATATTTCCGAGATTTTAGATATATATCTGGAGAATGTAGATGTTTCTGGATGTTTTTCGACTCAATTCTAGATGTAAAATTGAAAATAAATTTGGCAACACTGCTGGCACAACAGAAGTGGTCTGAGCTAGGATAAGGCAGGTAACCGTCAGTTCACAGTTACTACTGCAGCCACTGCTCTCCTGGAGGACTACAAAACATCAGTGGCTGGGTTGAGTACGTTCTTTACTTTATACTAACCACCTTGCTGGCCATACGCGAACACAGACGTATTTATTTATGTCTCCTGTTCAGGATATATCGACTTATATATCTATATGCACTGGAGGAAGGACTTTAATACCAGCTTGCTATGAAAAACGTAGGCTAGGGTACCACCAAACTGCACCACAAGGTTTTCTTTACTATTAAGTTTGAAATATAATTGTGATTTAAGGATAAACCAAACTAAAAATATATTTTTCTTTTTTTTTTAAACTGAAAATAACAACCATGCATTTATCATTGTTTGGAAAGAGAAAATCTACAAAAAAGAAGTTAGATATTATTTGATATAAATTTTTCGTTTTATTTTTTTATTTTTTTTAAGGGGGGGAAATCGTGTGCTTGCAACAAAATAAAAAAAAATAACCCCTGAAAACAGTAAACACTAAACAGAATTAACAAAAAAATTTAAAAAAAACATACCTTATTTTTTAAGAATTAGAATTAAAAACAAAGCAATTTTTTTTTGGAGGGGAAATAAATTGAAAAATAATCAATTGTTCTATCTTATCTATATCGCCCTTTCAACTTATTAAAAAAAAACCCTCCACGTTATTTATATATATTTTTTTGTTATCTAGAAATTATATATACACGTTCTCAGCTGTGAAACCGGATATTGTTTATAATCTATAATATTCAAAGTACGACGAGGAGGTTTTAAAAAGCAGGAAACCGATTACACTTGTCAAGTCACAACCCAATCATAGACGACGAACGGAGCCAAGGAGACAACAATAGCAGAGACGTCCATCCATCCAAATTTTTGCAAATCATGGATTATTCCTGAATGAAAACTGCCACTAACCCAAGAACTGTGAACAGAAGACATATCTGTACAACAGCTCTTGTCTCCTGCCGACATGCTGAAGCCAGTCAAGAGCAGGACTTTCTTATTTAAAACTCAAAATCATTTGGCCCATCTAAGCCATCTGACTCGATTTTTTCTTGTTCTTCCACTTGTGTACCTTCTTTTGCTCAGCCGGCTTTCTTGTGCTTCGGCCCAACCTCAAGGTAAGTTTTATTGTTTTAATCCTTTCTCAGTGCATACCCTGGCCTCCGTTTATTATTAATTGAAAGCTGTATTAAAATTCTATCACTAAAATGAGATATAAAGGTTGAATTCGAGATAACCATTCTACAAAATTGAATCTAAGGGAGAAGTGTATAACTTCAAACGGGACCCATTTCGTACTACGGATGACCAACGGTGCTGGAAATCGTAGAAAATGTTTCCTATTCGTTGTTGTCAAGGGAACTTTTTCCCCCCCTAACATTGAACTATCTTTATTTATTTTTTTCATTTTAGTCTTGTTTCTCTTTAATATACTAAATCCTTTACTTTGGTATTTCAACATCACTTAAAAATCGATTTCAGTTAGTTCCGATGAATTAAAACAAAAAAACTGATATAGATATATACATGATATAGTTTAAATTTACCCCCCCCATAAACACTTGACAACTCTGTCTCATAAATTCTTAAAAATCAACAACAAAAAACAACTTTTTATTATGATCTATAGAGTCCATGTGATGAAAATGTGTCAATACAAAATACAATCAATACCGCTAAGTGGCCCATATAGTTGACTATGTGTAAATAAACCATGTCAAACTTTGTAGCCTCCCTCATCTAAAGGGACTAAAGGGAGCATTCATTACGAAAGTCGTTCCCCTATCAGCTCTCTCGTTTTTTAAAAGAAAAATGTTTAACCCCCGAAAAGTTTTTTAATCGTTTTATAACCTTATAAAAATTACACTTACTTGTAAGAGAAAGAACAAGGTTCATTTTTTTCAGCACTCCAAAATACTTATTTTGATAAATTAATCGAGTTGTTAGTAATTAATTGTGTAAAATAATAAATAAATAAATTAGAAATCTTAGTTTGCAAGTTATTAGACAGCTACTTTACATTTTTAGATAAGTCATACCCAGTAAGGGTATGACTTATCTAAAAATGTCGATGTGCCAAGTATTTCCTAACGTCCCCTTGAACTGGACGAACAGAAGCCCCCAAAAGGACTTATATTTTAGTCAGACTTATGTATTCAGGATCAGGGTGGTTTACAGGAGCATCATAAACATTTGAATGTAATGATCAAATCTGCATTATTTGACAATAACATAGAGTACAATTATTCTACAATAGCAATAACATTTTTTTAAGCTTAAATTAACAATACAAAACCTCATGTATCTGCTTTTTAACTTTCCTCTACTAACTCTGTAGATTTGAAAAACTTTAAAACAATTATTTATTAGTTTATTAAAAAACATTAAATTGACTCTTAAAAATGATCTCAATGACAATGTAAATAAACTTGAGAAAAAAAGATTTCAGTTCGACAAATTTTGTGTCAGCAAAATAATCACTTTTAATATTGATTAGAAACTTCTTAGCAAGGCTATCTGGCGTCACCCAGGTTGAAATGTTTCTGAACAACATCCTTAAAACCTTCCTTTCTTTAGTTGCGTGTGTGTGTGTGTGTGTGTGTGGGGGGGGGCTTATTATGAATTCTGTCAGTGTCATAACATGACTAGAAAACATGCATCTGTAAATCAATGGGGTGAAAGGAACTTGTATACCGTATACCGTGTATAGGTCGGGTTTTGAAGACCAAATTTTAATGCAAAAGTTGGGGATCGACCTATACATGAGTAGTAAGGTTGACATTCAAATAATGGGAAGGACTAGGAGGAGCAGCAACCCTTGGCTTCAAGAAGGCATACCATAAATTAATGATTTCGTGACCATAAATCAAGGGTCGGACAAGATCGATTTATACACGAGTATATATAAAAAATAAAAATTATTTTATGCTTTTTTTTGCCTAAGCTCAAAGTGCAGTCCCTGTTCCCCTCTACCAAGAAAGTGAATCAAGTTTTTTAAATCTGAAATTCTCTTTCCAGTAATAACTTTGTTGATTCGACAACCTTGAGTGTTAAAAACGAAAAGTGAGAGTTTTGTTTTTGTATTCACCAATTTTTTTTTTTTTTTTTTTTTTTTTTTTCTTTCAGAAAAATATAATTTGGATATTCGATCTCATTGCTTTCATTAAAAAGGGGTCTAGAAACTACCAAAAAAATATTTAAAAATTAACTGTTTCGTTTATGCTTAATTTAAAATTATTTCATTTTATAACTTAATCAATATAGTAGATTGTTCAGTTGTTTGATATCTGATTTAGTGATCTTTGATTATATTTTTTTTGGCAATCGCGTTGATTACATTATCTTTACTAACAGAAGTCTTCTAATATAGAATTTTTCTTTTTTCAAAATTGTTATCAGGGGCGGACAACTACATGATGTATTTTCCCCATCATCATGGCATTTCCCATGAAAAATACTCCTTCCTATTCATATCAGATCACAAAAAACAATACATGGGGGGGGGGATAACTACTTCGATTAAGCAGGTTTCATCTTTCTAATTAGTTCTCTAAAAATGCTTTTATTATGTAAGGTAAATCCCATTCATGTTTTTAAGAAATAGTATGCTAGGTAGTTTTTTTCTTTTCGCCATTGGCCATCCGTAGAATAAAAAACGGATCAATACGTCCTTAAGTGTTTGGGTATATCTCTTATCGAAAGTTATTTACATTCTTTGAGACAAGTGAATTAAAAGAAATGAGCAAGGCACGCAAAATAGGTGTATATGTACCGAGACTATCCTTTTAGTGGTCGATTTTTGATGTATTTCAAAGAAATGCCCAATGATGCTTTTTTTGCCAAGAGAATGAATAATGATATAGTAAACTGATTTAAGTCATTGTGTTTTAAAATAAAGATATCCTTCTGTTTGCATTGCTGTATTTACTCGTGTATAATGCGAGACATTTAATATTTTAAAAAAATGAGGGTCAACATTGGGGGTGGGTGGTACTGGTAGCATTATACTCGAGTGTAAATAAAATATATACGTTACTGATTTTTAGCCACGAAAATTGGGGGTCGCATTATACTCGAGTAAGTGAAAGCTTTGGGCCCAGTATTTAAAATTAAGGAGAAAATCCAGATGGTTTACTTCAGTTTCAATATTTCGTATTGTTTGATAACTGGAAACTCCTATTATTCCACTAGCATTTCCAAATCGGGACTGAAAAAGAGTTGGGTTTTGATTAGGCTCCTCCAATTATCAGCAACTATCTTGAACACAAAGTGTACGTTTCATAACTGAACTGAGAATATTTTCAATCCAATTATGTTGGGTTGCTTGCTTTATAATAATCATAATGATTATAACTAATTGCAGTTTCCTGCTGGAACTAACTCCCTTTCAGATAAAACAGTAAACTCTAATTCTATTAAAATGTTTAAAAACAACCTATCAAAAGAAACTAGCTTATCAGTGACAGTCACACAACACAAGTATGATAATTTCTAAAATACTCACGCCTTAAATGCCAACCCAACCCCTATTACATCTGTTTTATTCAGTTAGTCATTTTGTGATTGATATATATATAATATATATATATATATATTTGTGATATATTTTTATGTGGTGAGGAAGTGACTCTTTCCTAGGTTGTCTATTTTTAAAAATATTTCCTTTTGTTCAACAAGGCATTGAACCAACATATGTCTTGAGCTATCTTTCAGTTTTATTTATTTGCCCAACTAACCATAACCCTTTCTGACCTCAGCCGTTTTAGCTTTGAACTTTATTTGATTACTTACCCCTATTTCTTTGTATAAGCCTGATTTTCTTATAAAACCAAAAGTGACTAGATCAAAGAAACTCTGACTTGATTGTTGTTGAATAGAAACACACTTTAGTTTCATGTCGAGACATGTTTGATAAAGAAGTTGAAGAGAAAAGTAAAAGCAATTTAATTTTCTTTATTGACGTTTAATTGTTAGATTACATGTAACTACTAACATGCGATTGTTTTGTTATTGTTAGTATTACTAAGTAAATACACTAGTTAATTTGTTAAATCGTTATTTATATTACACCTCATTTAGTATTACTGAGTCTTTAAAATGTTGTTTATGATAACTCTCATGAGTGACTCTTAAATCGTCTTTTTTTAACAGATAGTGAACTTATAACATATTGTACAAAATGTACAACTAGTACAAGGTTAGACTGATTATTGTAGCCTCTGACATGTAGTTGGGTAGTAACTGTAATAATGTGCACTAATGCCATGAATGGTAGGTGGTTTGTAAATAAATACATAATCAAAATGTATCGAATCATAAATGAATATATGCAATGTATTATATAACATTTTATGCATGCTACCCCCACTTCCACACTTTTTAATTACATCAGCTCAAACAGACTTTTGATCCGTAGCTGGAGACTTGGGGGGTCCAGGGGGCTTGGCTCCTTCAACATTTGGTGAGATTTGTTATTGTATAATGTTAGTAGAAATGTAGTAGTTCAATAAAGCTTTTGGGGGCCCGGGGACGATTTAAAATCCCCACACCCTCTGCTTTTGATATGAAGTATTTGAAACTAATCTCTTTGTAAACTCCAGAGGAAAAACATTTTTAAAACAGCAAAGTATTTGCTTTTTTTTGTTCATATATTATTATTTATTTATTTTTTTTTTCAATCATTGAATATAATTAATTACTAGCTTTAAAAATTCAAGACACCCAATGTTGGTAAATACAAAGGTGTATGTTTATTGTTTGGTAAAAAGGTAGGTACATTATTTGAATGAAGTAAAATACGCAACAACACAATAATACACTAACCAGAATTTATTATAATTTTTCCCAATAAAGGGAAATACATTGTTAATGTGTAAAGCCATGTTTACTTGAGAATTTCTCTTTATAGCCAAGAAAGAAGACTTAAAAGGGATTATCAATAAGTTAAGAGAGGATTTTTTTAGTATCCGTTTTTAAATAAGGAATTTAGCAGTCTCTGATTTTCTATTGGGTTGGTTGCTAATTTAGCAACTTGTTAAATAAATTACTATAATTTTCCGATTGCTGATCTCCGTTTGCTAGAAACGTGCTTTAAAAAGCCAGAATGGAAGTGGAAATTATAGATGACCGACCGAAACGTTGTGATCAGAAAACACTAAGATTAGTAAAACGTAATCCTTAAAAAGAAAGAAACCCTTGTTTAATGTTACGTAATTTCCCTGAAATATTCGTTTTTTTTTTCCTAAGCCTTGAATGTTACTGACTGTATTTACTCGTGTTCGTGTATAATGCGAGATTTTTAATATAAAAAAATCAGGGTCAAAATGGGTGGGGGGTAGCATTATACTCGAGTGTAAAAGAAATGATAGCATCATATATATTTACTGAGTTTTAGCTACAAAAAATGGGGGGTCGCATTATATTTGAGATATCGTTGTACTCTATTAAAATACGGTAATCAGTCACACCACCTGTTACTTTGATATACACGAACCGATTTGTTAACAATGGTTATGACACATTGTTTTCTTATACTCATAAGAAATAATCCTTATCCCAAGGAAAAAATGTATTGTCTACTTCTTACTGTCAAACACATGTGTGGAAAACCCACCCTAATCACATTAGTTTGAATCAGTGAAAAAGAAGAGAAAGAAAGGTTGGTCCTAAATTAAAAAAGAAGTTAGAATCCTCTCTTTGTTATTAGTTAGGATAATCCAATTTTTTTTTTATTAAGGATAAAGCTTTTAAAAACCCATGACGTACGTCCTAAACATTTACATATTTTTAGTTTTAAAATTAAAGCTATGAAATAGGTTGCTGCAAACGATATGGATTTGCGGACAAATTCGCATTTTTATGCTAATCCATTACAATTTATTTGGGACTCCTAAATCGTTTTCTCTGATTGCCACTGGCTCTGGTGTAGAACACCCTCGTCATTATTATGGCTTGATTTCTAGTCTCGGCTTTTCTGGAAAAAAAATTTACACAGATAAAGAAGTGTGAAGCATTACTGGCTGCTTGGTAGAACGTAGACGACTTTCCTTGTTAGACGAGAACCACTAAACGAACGAACGAAAGAAAGAAAAGAAAAAAAAGAAATATGAACCAACTCCACTGGCTTTTATATGGAACGCACGCATAAAAAATTGGTTCCGTTTAGTTAGTAGTTAGGTTGGTAGTGAAATATCTGCTACTGGCGCCTACCCCTGCCTACATTATATACTTTCTGTGAACACTGGAATAAAGTGCAGCAGAGTGGATAAAAAATGGTGCATGCTTTGTCTGTCGATGTCTATGGACATCAACAAATGCACTGGTTATTCTGTTGAACGTACTAATAATCAATGAATGAAAAAAAAATGCTCTAAGTAGAAAGTTAAAACGGCTGAAGCAAATTGAGATTTAAAAAGAAAATTCAGTTTATACATTTTTTATCATATGGTACGTCCAGTGGTCAGGACATTAGTTGTTGTGTTGATGTGTACTGTTAAACTATTAGTGCTGTATAGGTGAGGCTCATTGATCATAATAGTCTCACTTGGAAGAAAGAAATCAATTAGGTTACTGGCACTGAAACTCTGGTAAACAATACTAAATGACCTACTAGATTTTACATACCCTTTAAAGGCCACTTTCTGGTTTAGCTAGGATTGGTAAATTTTGCTTGCTTTGTTAGTTGAATTTAAAAATAGGGCATCAAATGGTTCCTGTTCAGTGCCCTGACATGAAAGTAAGGTGTTATTTAGGCTGTTGTATACAGGTTGGGTGAGAATTAACTTCCTATTAGAAATTATATGTAACTTTTGTAAATATTGCTCTATTTTTGTGAAACAAATTTGATTTTGGTCCTTAGAGTGGTAGAATTTAGTTTCTAATTTCTGATTTCAGGTATCAGTGGAGAAAGTGGTCCAAAATGGCACATTGCCTGAAGCAGTGTGAGTAAGGCGATGTACCATTTTGGACCACTCTCTTCACTGATACCTGAAATCAGAAATTAAATTGTATCACTCTAATGACCAAATTACAAAAATAAAGCTAGTTTGACTACAATCGACCAATAAATAAT
>VCCN01005031.1:1946279-1962129 GCA_006491835.1 Architeuthis dux | reverse complement strand
AAAGTCAAGTGTAACAACCTAATATTTGGTTATTGTATATAATAGATATTAAGCTATTAATAACTATTGACATTGTACACATCAGCTAATAAATATATTATGTCTCTGCATTTATACAACTTGATAGTCTAAAATTTAATTTACTAAGATATACATTGGCCAAAAAACACTGAAGGGATCATTTTTTTTCTTAGCTTCCTGACACACACAATTCTTTCTAAAAAGCAACATTAGCTATTAAGTTATTTGCATTAGTTCAGGACAGTGAGGTCACTTCTTTGTTTTAGAAAGACTGAATGTTAGTATCTTGCCCAACCCTTATTTCCTGTTCTCCTGAAGTGGAGCTACAAAAACTGGTGGAATTTGTATATCATGTTCAGTGTCACCAATCACTCTGGCCCAGTGTTAGTGCTCATCTCCGGTTTGGTAGGATGTGGTTCAATCCAACACCGAGTCATACCAAAAACTTTAAAAATGCCTCTCCACTAAGCACTCTGCACAAGGACTAGCATTGAGGAAGTTCTCCCTTAGGCTAAGGGGTTACAGCCCAATCATGTTGGATACACCAGTTCTCGTAAGATCACCAAAGTTAAGCAACGTTGTGGGTCTTACTAACAATTGTCCGTGTGTACCTAACCCCATGACACCCTCGACGAGGGTATAAGCAGAATATGATGATACATCATGGTCAGTAAAGATTGCGTTCAACATTGATTACACAGACGACTTCTTTCTCCAATATTAAGTGTTTTGATTAATGTGCTAATTTTTTATCCAAAAAATCAAATAGGGATCTCTTTTATTTATTAAAAGATTTTTAAAAATCATTTCTAATCTTTTTAAAATTGGCAGTTGAGGATTAATTACATTATTTCTCATAGGTTTTCAATTATTTCTCAAAGTTCAATTAGCACAGCACTTTTTGTGGACGCATTAGCCGCGTTAATCATGGGTTTCCTGTATAGCCAATAGTTAACCTGCACAGTAATTATAGCTTAAATTTGGAACTTGAGTTAATGATTGAAATCTAGAAACTAATCTATATTTAGAGTTTGACAATCCAGAAAACAGACGTCATTTCCGAAGCTCTAAAGAAAACAACTGTTTTTAACAGACGTAATCAAAATGTGATTATTTGTTTATTTATTATTTATTTGGGGTTGATTACGTCTGACAATCAAAACTTTCGAAGCTCTAAGAAAACAATGATCTTTTTTTTCTTTTTTTTTTTAACAGATGTAATCAAAAAGCTTATGTACAGTGTAGGAGTCTAGGACTGTACTGAGCACGTTCTATATTTTTGAGGTGGCCAAGACTGAGCTACTAAGACTAAGATCACTCTACCTCTGCGAACACATCATTGGTCATTGTAAGGCTCATCACTCCCCATGCCTTACACTTACAATATCAGACCTTGGGGAAGGTCTATGTCCAACATTGGACTTTAAAGGCTGATTATGATATTTTGACAAAGTGTGTGCTTCAGTGTCCAAAGTTCTTTCTTTTGATGAAGTGTTGAAAACTGAAAACAAATATGTTAGTATAAACAGTTTCTAGAGAAAATTTGACAATTTTTGTACACAATATATTGGTGTAGTAGTGTTGATTAAACCTAATGTCTTTTTGCTTCTTTCATATTTTCAAGTATCTCTTGTTGTTGTCAAATAGTAGTCTGCTCATATGAGGTGTCTACCATAGGACAGGTGAGCTAACCAAAACAAGGTTTTGAGAAAATGAGTCCCAAAGTTTGTCAAGTTTAAAAACCTCCATGTCAACCACATTTTTGGATTGATTTTCATAAATATTTGTATGATACCTCAGTATATTATGTAGAATATGACTATAATATTGTTTTTACATATTACAGAAAACATTAGCAACCAGCAATTAGGGCTTTGCACTTAGTGAAAAATCGCATTGTAAACAATGGCAAAACAGAGAGTATTAGAGGCGAACTGGAAACTTGTTGATTTATACCACCAGATAGAACAGGGGTGTCTGAATACTTTACCATAGAAAACACATTTTTTAGAACAGTGGCAAGTTCGCCTCTCCTATGGTAGATGCCTCATATTAGGTATGGCCAACAATCAACTACCAGCTTAAAAAACACATTACACTAAATTAAAATATACTGACCTCATTAAACTTCTTAAGGAATTTATTTTAAGTAATAAGCTTTATTGATTATATTATGAGCTATGCAAATTAATTATTTGTGTACAAGATAGACTTGCATTTTAACTATTGATTTTAAAGCTTTAACTTCAGGAATTTGGTAAAAAAAATTCATACATGAAGATGAATATTTTAACTTTAAGTGATTGTTGGGAATAAACAATTTTATAAGTGAAACTCCATAGATTCTTTATGGCCTGTTTCCTTTGTAAACTGTTGAAATGTGTGAGTGATAAATTAGATGAAGCAATTAGATCATAGAAGAGGTTGATTTCTATTAACAGGTGGCTTGCCTTTAGTTCAAACCTTTTATTTTCCCCTGTATTAGAAACTGTCAACATTGGTTTCTTCAGTTCTTAAGTTGGTCTGGCTGGCTGGCTGGCTATCACGCATACAGGCCGTGCCAATGAACTAGAAGGCTGAAATCTTTATTATGTCTAGAAAAAATGTTTTTTAGTGCGTGTGTGTGTGTGGGGGGGGGTTCAATTTGCAATGTAAGTTTATGCCAAAGTGATCCCTTAGTTTGTGTTCAGCCGCATTAACATTTTTTTTTGTTGAAAATCCAGACTCTTTTAGTGATCACTACCCAACAAAAGGTGAGAGAAGTAACTTATCCATTGATACCATGATTCTGCCGGACTGGCTATGTATGTACCATACGTACATTTACTTATGTCAAGTAAAATGTTTTTTTGTTTTGTTTTTTTTTTAATCTTGAAAATTTGTTGGGTCAATTTACAATGTAAGCTTATGCTAAATTAGTCTAAGGAAGAAATGATTAAATTTTGAGACAGATTCAGGAATTTATTTTCAATTTAATTAGTGTATAGCATTGGCAGAGGTATGTGCTCTCTGAGTGCTTTCTAGTTGTTAGTGCTTTGATCTCTGTTGCTGTAAGAGCAGATGTTGGATCAAAAGTTTTATAAAAGCACGTTATGGAAGTGGAGAGATTACATGACTTTTTTTCTCTCCCTCTCTCTACTTATAATTATTGCAGACTAGCAAACTAATTTGCCAAAGGAGGTGTGTGGAAGAGGGACACTCTGATAGACATGGACTGAAATCGGTGCTACTGTAGTATGTAAAATGTGCACGCGCTCTCTACCAACCCAAACTTGCAGTCTACAGAATTGTGGCTTTCAATCAACCTAAACCCTCCTTCACCTTTAAGAAAATGAACATGCCCTATTGCTAATCCCTATACTCACACAACATACTGCCTCACCTATGTACACACTCCTTTTTAATAAGTAATTGTTTCTGGACATGCATTGTCTAGTCTAGACTCGTTTCTATTGCTGTTTTCTTCTGTTAATACAACGGAACTTTCAATCAATCTTTGAACTCTATGTAATGCATATAAGTTGTTAATAATCTTGTTTTTTCTTTTTCTTAAAATAAATCCATTGTTATGTTATAACTTCAGTCTTAATCTTTAATATCTACATCTGTTTCACAGTGAAACAGCACTTCAAAGCGAACTGAACTCTTCTCTTAGACTGGTGACCTCCAAGTAGAACATTATATTTGCTAACAAACTGTTGGCCGCATACTGCCATAGAAACGTAATGGTAGACTGCATTTTACAGTAGAAACTTAACGGTAGATTGCATATTACAGTAGCCCCCCGAAATCTAGGACAAAATGTAATTCAATGAGGTTGTGTTAAAAAAACCACTTCATGTTCTGGTACTTTTAATTGAAACAGCCTAATTGCAGTCAAGACCATAGGTTGTTACTCAATCTTGGTTTCCCTTCTCTTTTGGCCTGGGTTAAAAAAACTAATTTTTAGATGCTTGAGCTAGAGTCCTGTATGGGTGGGCCCGTGTCTGGCCTGGCCCATGGGTGAGTATGGGCGACCAAACCATATTTAGAAAAGTTTGCAGGCCGGTACAGGCGGGCCTAATCATGTTTTAAAAAATTTGGAATTTTAAAACCTCCATCAATTCAGTTGAGTACAAATTTAAATAACTTTACTATCTATTTAATTTCCATAGGTATATTTTTGAAAGAAGTACTGAAGTAATTACCTTAAACTTAAATACAGGTTTAGGTTCCCAAAACAAATACTAGGTAGGTTTAGGTTCCAAAACAAAATAAATCACAAGCTGCAGGAAAAGAATTACGGGTGGGTTATATAAAAAGCTTATGGGCTGGTGCGGGCCACACAATCTCTAGCATAAGCATCTCTAGTTCTGATTGCAATCTGACTGATGGGCTGACATACTGAAAGAAAAATTGCTGATTTAGCTGTTTTGGAGTTAGATCTAACTCTAGAGAGAACTTGTGTATCCATGGTCTGACTTTCAGGCTTGTTCAAAGAAAAGCAGAAAGAGAAAATAACTTAAGATCATCAGACCAAAATTTAACAACCAGAATTAAGTTTGAAATCAACACAAGTGCTATGGCTCTTATTTCAAAATAATTAAAGAAATTCTTGTTATATAAGCAAAACTACTAAATAAGCCAGTTAAGTTGGTTTGAAATAAGAAACCACTGGCCTACTTCCTATCTGACTGCATATAAAAATGAAGTTGTCACTAAATATTTATTCTTGCATACTTTCCTGACTCACTTGATCAGTAAGATCTTATTTAATTTAGTTTCTGTCAGTGAAGGAAAATCTTTACAATAAGCTGTGCCAATACAACTCAATGTTCTGCTCTAGTCGTTGGACCATTAACCCTTTGTTAGCCTTGGGCTATCTGCCACGCATGAAAATACTTGGAAGACCATGATTTTTCCTAAGCCATAAATTTTCATTTCTCCCTCTTGGGAAATATCTCGCATACATAGAGTGGCGTACATATAACGAAGAAGTACCTGTGATTCTGCTACTTCCTGTCTGTCTAGTTCAAATTGTAAAGTCTCTTAAGCTTAACAAGGTGACAATTTGAATATATTGGAGGGCAATTTGGAATTTGGGTGTGAAAAGCATTCTGCAGCTCAAAACTGAGACCTGTTAAGGCTTAACTGATTAACTCCTAATTATGCTATATTCTTAATTCCTAATTACACAATACAATAAATTCCTAATTTTACTCAATTCCATAGTAACTAATGCTCGACTCATTAACTTTGTGAGGTATAAAAGCGATGAGGTAATTACGTTGTTGCTACTAAATTTCACACAAAGAAATTACAAAAACTTTACTAAGTACACTAAAGTTCATATATCAGTATTTTTTTTTTTTCACAAAGAATTTGTTTCTTTACATGTATTTATCCATTTAAAATTCGTAGTGTTAACAAAAGAAAAGTTTGTTAGTATTCAGAGATATGAGATGTGGTTCTCTTTGCCACATGATATATAATTAAATCACTTATTTTGGCAAGGTTGGACGACTTAACCGTCAAACCGATTCGACTGATCACTGCTAAAAAAGCTAACATTTTTTTTTACTTTCATACTAAGCTGTCACGGCAATGACTGTTCGAGTTTTAGTAAAAATGATTTTATAATAATTTTTTTTTATATTAAATCAAATATTGTAAACCATCTTTATCAATTTTTGACTGCTATTTATCCATATCTTAATTTTTAGTAGTTTTTAAAAAAATCACAATGTGTAAAATGGTTTACAATAAACGAATAATAATAGCTTTTTTACTAAAACCAAGTTGAATTGTAATTAAAGAAACAACTAAAAGTTAAGATGAAGCTAAATAGTAGTTAAAAATTAATAAAAAAATGGTTTACAATACTTTGTCTAAATAAAAAATAATCGATTGTTTTTTTTTTTTGTGCAAGCCTTACTGAAATTTTGATTAAAAAAAGTAAAAATTAGGATGAAGCTAAATAGTAGTCAAAAATTAATAAAAATGGTTTACAATACATGATTTAATAAAAAAAAAATAATCGTTTTTTTTATTAACTCAAACAGTCATTGCCGTGCTGGCTTAGTACTTGAATAAATAGAAATACTATGTAAGTACGAAAGTAAAAAATGTTAGCTTCTTTAGTGGTGATTGGTCAAATCAGTCCTTATGATGCAATCCATTTTTGACAGTTAAGTCGTCCAACTTTGCCCTTTTTTTTATAGTAAGGGGGACATCAAACCTTTTGAGGTGGGGCATGGAGCAAAACAGTTAAGAACCACTGTCTTAGAAATTCTTAACTCAACACATTCACGTGCTGATATTTCTTTATTGACAAGAAAGAATACACATGTTATTTAACCCTTTATGGACTAATGGTACTTTAAGTGCCACACGTTTTGTCAATTAATTTGAGACCTGCGTGTCCCTGGCAGTACTTTTCAATAAAGATTATTGTTTACCTAAATGGTTCTTTATCATTCAATTCAAAAATCAATAAGAAAATTTAATTACAAAATTAAAAAAATCAGGACTGATCGGTTTAAAGTGAAGATCACAAAAAAACATTTTATCCCAGGCTATAGCTGGTCAATATGCTAATTTGCTAATCGGAGGAAAACCAGGAAAGACCGGCATTGTCTATGAATCATGCGTGGATGGTATATTTGCTATGGTTTCTAAATTATGAGTGTCTGGAATGTTTTTCTTCTTCAAGTGTGTACACTCCCTGGGCATAGTGTCAAATTGTTGGGTTGAGAGTTACACTGTGAAACGAAAGTAATCTGAGTCTCTCAACTTTTAATAGGGGAGTAAAGACTTTCTTGAGTACAGGCCTGCTAATGTGTAAAATGAACAACCCTACCCACAAGACTTTGAGAATTTTTAGAATGTTTGGTTGTTAGCTACTTATTTTGTTAGAAGGGCTTTAACTCTTAATCTCATGAACAGCTTGATAATGCTCCTAATCGACAGTGGGACTCTTCTGTGATCGAGACAAATTTTGTAAAAGTATATTGTGACTGGTAGTATAAAAAATTTTTTTTCAAATTTGCCTGAAGGTGAAAGGAGCAAACTTTGATCAGTAGTTACTCCCCTTGATATTAACATTGAAATTTTCTCGTATGAAATTAAGAGTTTATCAGAATACATCCTTGCTGTTTTTTTCCTTTTTGTAAGCATTAGATGTACAGAAAGGGTGGGGGTATTGTGGTTATACATGCTGGAGTGATTATTATTATTATTATTATTATTTTTTTTTTTTTTTTCAACATAAATACTATTTTTATTAGGATCAATTGTGAATTTATTTGAACCATTGGTCTTCATATTATGTGTCAGATTATCTAGGAAGAGATGTTATTGTGTGTTGAAGATATGACAAATGTTATAATGAACATAACAAAAACAGCTGTAAAAAAAACCAATCAAGTATAAGTATCTCCCCTTGTAAAAAAAACAAAACTTTGGGAGTAAATGGTTAAATTTTCAGCCTTCTAGCTCCATTGGTGTGGCCTATATGCGTGATACATTGATAGCCAGCCAACCAGACCAACTGAAGACCTATGTTGACAATTTTGATTGGCTATTTCTAATTATAAAAGTAACTATCCCTACCCGCCCAGTATTTGGGACAGATCTTCAAGTATCTTGTTGTAGAGGAATATTCATCATGATTTTGAATGTGTAACAGTCTCACTTGGACAGACACTTGACTTGTAATTGGTAGTGATTGACTTGTAGATCCATTATGGTCTCTCTTGATATTAATAATGAAAGTACTAGTGATAGACAAGACAAAGATGGTCTAATTCAGTGGTTTTGAAACTTTGAAAACTCAAGGACCCCCTTCTATAAATGAAATATTCTGGCAGACCCCTATGTTTAGTATTATGTTTTAGACTGTAATCAATGAACTACAATAATAAGCAATTTTTGACCTTAAAAAATCACTTATTCTAAATGGATTACATTTATTTGTATATTCTAAAAGATTTGCAATGTCAGGTTTAAAGGGAACACTGCTGCGGACCCCTGAGCATTATTTGTCGGCACTCCAGTGCTCCATGGTTTTGAAACCACTGGTCTAATTGATTGAGTGATTTGAGTGCAAAAAGTATTAGATACATTTCAAAAAGTTTATTTTAATATACTTGTGCACCTTCAGAATTTGGACCAAAGATTAAAAAATACAAAAATCAAAAAGAATATTGAAACAAGATTGAACATTGAAAATATATATAAAAAAAATCAAATCTTTTGTTTAAATTCTGTCAATTTTGAAGGTGTATAAGGATGTTAAAATAATGTTTTTGAAATGAATCAGATACTTTTTGCACTCACTGTATGTTTGTTACTCATCTCAATGAGTAATTGTCATTTATATCTATGAAACCATTTACTTTTTATTCATTGTTATCTTATCTTTTCTCTATACTTAAAAGCAGGATATCTGTATGTTGACTTAAAAAAACTAAATGTTTGGTTAGTGCAACACTATTGTTATGCAAATATAATGTTTGTATTGAGGTATAAAGTTTCTGAATAATCCAATGAAATTTCAGTCCTGATCTGAGATTTACCGGTTTTGCCAGCTGATATGACACTACAAGTCGTAAGACACACCTTATCATTTTCTAGGTATTTTTCCGAAGGTTAAATAGCTTACTGTACTAGCAAGTCCATCTCGTTGACTCTGTGGTGTCATTTTTCTTTCTGTTACCATTAATTATCACATTTTGGACCTATTATCAAATATCTTTCAGGAAAAAAAGTGCATCTTACCAGTTGGGGAAATATAGTATTTGTTGCCCCCATAGTGACAAATATGATGTATAGTAATTTTAGTGTGAGGTACCCACATGCAACTCAAGGTCAAATGATGGATCTTCTAGAAATTGTCCAGGTCCTCTCATAGGTTATTGTCCCTCTTACTAGTGTAATGTGGATATGCTGCCTGAAGGGTGGGTCTCCAGGCTTCAGTTAATTATTATAAGCTTCTAGTCCTATGATCTGACTTTTTTTTTCTTTTTAGTGAGTGTCAAGAAATTTTTGAAATGCAAGAAACCAAACCATTCCTCACCATGTTCAGGAATATCACTATTGCATGAGATCACTTGAAAACTGATATGCAACTTGTATAAAAAGAATATAAAAACAAGTCATTCAATAGAAACCATCATGTGACCGTCTTTTGGGGTGATCAATTAAGAAATTGGAAAAATGGGTGATCAATGATTGATCTCGACTTTTGTTGGAGTGGTGATCACTAAAATGTTATTGCCGGACACAAACTAAAGGACTAATTTAGCATTGTAAATTGAAACCCCACTAAAAACTTATTTTGGGGGGTTAATTTAAAAAATAAACAACTGTTTTTTCTAGATATAATAAGGAGTAAATGTTGAAATTTTCAGCACTCTAGCTCCATTGCTCTAGCTGTATATGTGACACATACATAGCTAGGCAGACCAACTTAAAAACTGAAGAAACCTATGTTGACGGTTTCTAATATTTCTTGAAAGTTTTCAGACATTTGGTAACAAATCAAGCTAAAATATGAATTGATAGAATTAGCAACATTTGTTTAGAATTAATGATTACCTGATCCGACAGATGCACAAGATCTGAAGAAGCTAATCTTGCCGTTCCAAAAGCTTGTATTAATACCAAAATCCATTTACTTCTATTCCAAGGTATTATTCATAAAATGTATGATTAATCAATAATAAAAGGATAATCCATTTACAAATTAAAATAAATCGAGTTTCATTTCTTTTTTTCCCTACTTGGTTGGAATAATTGAAGAAAAGGGTCCCATTGGTTTGTCTGTTGAAAGGCTAACTCTTATATTCATATTAAAAAAATTTGAATATTAATATCAAGGGAAATAACTACCGATTAAAGTTACCTCCCTCTGAGCTTTGGTAAATTTTAAAAAAAGTCTGTTTCAAGTTATTTTTTAGGAGGTGTGGAGTGGCATTACGGTCACTGGCGCAGAGGACAGAATCTGAGGGCAGAGTTCAATTTTCAGCCAAGGCTGTTTACGTTCACTTCACACTAATACCCTTGGGAAATGCATGAATCCACTTTTTCCCTCCCCAGCTATGGCGGTTGGAGCCCTGTAAGAAAACACCTACAGCTCGGCAGTCAACATAGCTGGTCCCAACCCCGGGAGAAGGGTTGGGTGTGGGGCTAGCAACTCCACTCTAAAAACCTACTTGCTACTGAAACTGTAGCAGAGTGGTTGTGGCCCTATGCCCCAAAAGGGGTCTACAGGAATTAACAAAATAAAACAAAAAATAACTATTTAAGTTATTAAGTTATTTTCATAGTTCTCATCCAGCATGGATGGTCGCACAACTCTGTTCAAATCTCTTCTGATGACGTCGTTCGCAACGGTGAAATGCATAAAGATTTATCTTTATGATAATAAATATTTGAGACGTAACACGCTTTTCTCAATCTTTCTTTTCCGCATTGTCTAATCAAATCTACCATTCTGTTGGATTCCCTTACAACCACACTACAAACATAGTTCTCTGAGGAAGTGAGAAGATGCTGTTCTCACCAAATTTCTCTTTTCCTCTTGACTAGGTCCAACAATTAGGATTAAAATCTTTTAAGAAATGTGCAGTTACCTGGATCTAGTGTTGCTGATTTAATGATAAAGTTAAGAACTGGTGTTTCCAATATGATGAGATCATAACTCATGCCTGTTTTAACATTGATTTTTAGACTGCATTTTTATTTTATTGAAATGTTTATTTTATGGTGTTTTGCTACATGACCTGGCTTTGTCTGTTTAACACTTTAATGGAAAATGATGGCATTTCTCCCAGCTAAGCACTCTCTCTTTGGGGAAACAGGCTAATAGTCTTCTAATATTTGACCTTTGTCCTTTTAGCTTTCTGTTTATTTGAGGGTTAGAGACTTAGTCATTCTTTTTTTTAAGCAGTCTCACAACTTTGTTAAAATTGTCCAAACACAATGGTTCTGAACCTAGGGTCTGTCTGAAAACCAATGATGGAAATGGGTTTTGGGAACTAGGTATATGGTAAGGCTGGGTTTTGGGAACTAGGCATATGGTAATGTCTCCACTAGTAGACATTGAACATAAAAAAAACCCTGAAAATTGAGAAGTAGGTATGTCATACAACCCCTATTTCCACCAATGCTGAAGACAGTTGGATCTCTAAAGCCTAAATTAGTTTATGGCCTGCACTGTCTCCATCATATTTTGAATGATTTTTCACTCCTCAAAATTCACTAGCGTCAAAATCAACATTAGATCCTACATGTTTTCTTCATCAGAAAGCAAATGAATAAATAAAATACATCAGTCATTTTTTTTTAATATTAAATTTGACTAGTTTTTACCTTCATCCTAATTTTTAGTTGTTTTTATACATTTTATTAATTTGGGCCACTGAAAAATTTAATAAAACGTGGTGTGTTACAGTACTTCATATGACGACGACGACGGTAATTATTCTGTTTTGATGATATTATCCCTGCAGAGGAATTGAAATATCCTGTTCTATTGTCCATATTCTCTTGATAGTATTGTGCCATAGCTTCTTCTGAAACCATTTTTCTAAGACTTGAACTGACAAGATACAGCTCATAAAAATGGGCTGTGTAGCATATAAATTCATCTTCAATAAAGTGTAAAAAAGATTGTGTGTGAAAGATTTTAACAAAATCTGTAATTTAGTTGTCTATAACTTTGAGAAAAGTCATAAACATACCAACTTTTGTTGGGACAATTTAATCTCTTGGTTGTGTCAACAAAGATGGAAAGAAGAGATTAAATTGTCTGAATAAAAGATGGTAAAATCTGTAATAGTTTTTTACTTTTTTTTTTTTTTTTTTTTTTTTTTTTTTTTTTGGCAGAAAATGGTTTATTCATGAGACAATTCATGAGAAAAGATGGATTTTTGTAATATTTTTCTATGAAAAGGATGTGTGAAGGATCTTGGCTTATCAAGGTGTTTACAGTAACATCTTATATTTGTATCTGCATTGTATCTATTCACATTATATCTATTGGAAACTGTCAACATAGGTTTCTTCAGTTTTCAACATTTAAACATTTAATCCTCATGATGTTTAGAAAAAATGTGTTTTTTGTTTATTGAAAATCCCCACACCCCCTCCCATATGTTCTTGGGGAGGGGTTCAATTTACAATGTAATTTTATGCTAAATTGGTCCCTTAGTTTGTGCCCGGCAGTGTTCACTTTTTTAGTTATCATGACTCAACAAAATGCAAGATAAGTAATTTATTCATTGATCACTACTTTTTGCAATTTTTGCACGTCTAGAAGAAAAAGTTTGTTTGGTTCTTGATAATTAGCCCCCATAATAGCTTTTTAGTTGGGGGTTCAAGTGTAAGTTTATGCTAAATTGGTGCCTTTGAAAATTCAGACTTTTTTAGTGATCAGGGCCCAACAAAAGGTGAGATAAGTAATTTATTCATTGATCACACATTTTTTCGATTTTTTAAAAATTTGATCACCCCCAACTTGGCAATGCTGCCAAAGATTGTTGGTCACGTGATGATTTCTATTGAGTAACTAACCAGACCTGTTCTTTTCCTTTTGCTATCTTTTATATGATAGCCAGTATATCTAATTAGCTGAAGTATTTTGCATTTAAAATAATAATGATAATAATTATATGTATGTATATAACCTATAAAAAGAGCTTTCCATTGAGAGAAACCTTGAAAAATCCTTAAGAGCTGGAATGATGAGGAGGAATCCGTTAGTTCCAACTTCTCTCCCTACCCTTCTCGAACTGTAATGGCTACCTAATCAGCTTTATATTGATCAATATCCTTTGATCGCCTTCCCACATGTGATGGAAGTGGGGCCATTTTATATCCCTTATTACATGTTGGACCGACTTGAATCCCTCATCAAAATAAAGACTTCAAAGCAATTTCTTCCCTGATGCTGGCACAGCACAGCTTCTATAATACAACTCATATTGGCTACTTTGCAATAGTTCCACCCCCCACCCTGACACTTTAATATCGGCTAGTCCATCAACTAGCTGACCAGTCACTACCCTCTTTAAATAGTCCTTCTTGGCTGGCAGCTACCCTTTTGGAACAGTCAAAGAAATCTTGTGATGCTTCTTAGTAATAGAAGCAGTTACAGCCAAATCGCATTCGATACACCGATTCTCAAACGATCACTGGTTAAGCCTGGTCAGTACCTAGACGGGTGAATACCAAGTGCTGTAACCAGCAGGGGATCATGTAGAGAGCCTCTGTGGATTCCCATTAATCCTCCTATGGAGGAGACCGATCTCTATACTAGACTCAATAACGCAAGCCAAAGGCCCTTCTCCCCATAACCCCTGATTTTTTTCTTTGTTGATAGCTTTTTGATCAAAATGATACATTTCGATATAAACACATCATGAAAGTAGTTTTGCATTTTTTGCATCTGATTCTGCTATCAGCGGCCGATTCCGGAATTGGCCGAGTCATTGGCTACTGCTGATGGGGGCGAATTTAAAAAGCTAAAACACTAACCCTAACTACCCTAAACCCTAAAAATAGCAACACTAACCCTAACTTATCCTTTGTTCATTTGTATTCATCAATCTTTTGCTTGAATAAAAAAAAACACTTGAACCATATGAAATTGCCCAATATTAGTAGACCACTTAAAACATATTTTTTAAACACTGAAAATCTTCTCATCTCTTTCTTTGACTTTAAATTCGCCATCAGCAGCAGCCGTCGGTCGATTCCGCTATCAGCTGAGGCGGCGGCCATATGGAAACTGGAAAGGTAATGATAGCCAAAAAAAAAAATTAATCTTAAGTCTAATCTGATTAGGCGCTTGTAATGAAAATATGTGCACATTAACGCACACACACACACACACAAATCTTATGTATTTATAGGGGAGTCGGTTGATTTATCGATAGTTGGACTGTTAAACACAAAAAAATACTAGCATTCCAAGGGAAGTTATGAATCACAGCCACCCATCTATGATATGTTGGGTGTGATCAATTAAAAAGTTTGAAAAAGGGGTGATCAATGAATAAGTTACTTCTCTTGCCCTTTGTTGGGTTGTGATACTAAAAAAAAAGTGACCAATTTAGCATAAACTTACATTGTATATTGAACCCCCCTCTGGAAACCTATTTAGGGGCGCGGTTTTCAAAAAAAACAAACCCATTTTCCCTACTCATTGAGGGGTGTGTGTAGCAGTGTTTAATATCTTTACCTTACAATATTCTAAAATGATGGCCTACATTTTAGAAATCAACATAAAACATGATATTCAGAAATCCACACATATATATGTATACTATATTCTGTGTGTAACAGTTTTCAATGCGTGCTCATACTCTGCCAGGAAGTAACACTTTGATCCTAGGCAGAACGCACAGATACTCTGATCCTAGGAAGAAATGCCGATCCATATGTAAATAACCCCATTTTTTAAGGGTACTATGCTAGTATTTAAATATTACTTATTTAATATTAAATATTATTTGGAATATCACTTTTTCAGATTTGAACATTTTTGAAACTTTATTTTTTAAGACATCTTCAAGTATTTGCTTTTAATTTGTACCATATTCGTTTCAACTGAGTTTGTAAGTAGGTCCTTTTTCGATCAGCAGAATAATCTTTCAGTTTCTGTGTGAGTGATTTTTGATGTGGTTTTGATTAAAATGTAAATTAGCTAGCATTTCTTCAAATTCCTATATCTAAATGTTAGTACTCACCGTGACCTTTCACCAGAGTCATAGCTGAGGGAGGTGACTATTTGAAAATGCCCCCCTCCCCCAACAAAAAAAAATGGAGGGGGTGGAGACAAAAGCTTTATAAATAGTAGTTTACCTACTGCCTTTCTACTAACAAATCGCACTTAATGTTGGAGTGGTCCCCTGTCGGCTGGGGCTTAGAATACGCTGACTGCATCCCCTGCAGAGGGGTAAGACCCCCCCATCCCCCAAAGAGGGGGCCACCTGCTTTTTCTAGTTAAAAAAAAATAACCTTTGAAACTATACTCAAAAATATAAAAAAACAGATTCGATATACATACTTTGAAAACACACTGTCCACATTAATTCGCCCACTATAATTTGTGCACAATAATCCGTCTGCATAAATTGTGTATTCAAAAAGAAACCGAATTCGGCACTAAATGACCCACCAAGGATCGATGTGCCGTTAAACAAAACAATCAAATCAAGAAGCCAGCCCCCCCACCTCACTCAGGCCCTCAAATCCCCCCAAATTTCTAGGTATGCTCCTGCCTTTCATCTAACTTGTTTATTTTGTTTTCTTTTAGAGCAGTCTTATATAACCAATTAACAGTTGGAGGAGGCCAGCCAGGCCAACTAACACTTTTAATATCACTTATTTTATTTTTTTTTTCAACCAATGCAATCCCTGTTATTAGTTGAAATAATAGTGTGTTAAAATGACTAAGTACAGTCTTTACCTTTCCAATATTATTAGGAGGTTATGAATGTCGCTTTTCACACAGCACCTTTTACTTACCAGACTCAATATGAAAAGGTATTTTTAAAATGTCCTTGTTTATCCTGAATGCAAGAACAACTAAAAAGCCTGCATTAACCCTTTGAACACTGATTCCCTCACATGTACGACACCCTCACATTGACACCCAAGGAGCCTAGGTGACCAACACTCAAGTACTTAACCCTTTGAACACAGACCCCCTCACCCTGACATTCAGGTGCTATATAACGTGCGCTGTGTTTGATCAATATTTCCGAGTCAGAAAACGGACAGAGGGCCACGATTCCAGGAACATGAAAGCTCACATGGGCAGACAAACAGCAAATATAATGTG
>VCCN01005031.1:1932824-1945848 GCA_006491835.1 Architeuthis dux | reverse complement strand
ATTTGGCTATAATATTGACAAAGCCCCAGGAATTGAAAAATGGTTAGTTGTGGTCAATCCAATTGTTTGTTTACATTTTATATGTAAATAACCATATGTCAACATGCAAAAAATATTGAACTTTGGAACTGCAGAACTGATTTAATCAGTTCTGCAGTTCTAAGAACCTGTATAACAATTTTCATTCTAATCAGTGATTAGAATGAAAATTGTTATACAGGTTCTTGGGCACCTAATTACTGGAAATATATAGCGTTTTTAAGAATTTTATGGTTTGAATGCAATCAAGATCTGGTATCTCAGCATTAACGGTCCTAATAAACAACTAATTGCCACTCTTTTATGCCTGGGACCTTTTACTTTTAAGATTTTTACCATTGTTGTATTTAATTAACACGGTTTTCGATAGAAATGGTAACATCTGAGGATTAATTAATGGTGTCAATCAAGCGAAACTTGTAGCTCTATAACTTAAGTACTCAAAAAGAGGAAAACACTTCTCAATTTTTGATGTTGTGTTCCAATACATCAAGGCTTCTCAGTGGCTGGGGACAAAGACAGCGCCCAGGGACAGTTTCACTATATCCTGAGGGGGTGGCATAATTATGTAATGAGCATTGTAGGCCAGAGGAAATTTTATGCTGCTTCACACATATGCCTGGGACAACTGCCCCCCCCCCCCCCCTGCTACGCCTCTTCAATACGTACCATTATTTCCAAATGGCATTGAATTTCTTTGTGCATGCAGCATACATAAATAATTTTGTGTCTAATATCTGGATGGGTTGGAAATCAGGAGATTTTTCTTTTTTTTTCAACTTTATATATATATATGGTGCCTCGCCCAAAAATGGAAAATATTAAAAATTAAATTAGAAAATTAAATAAAACGTAGAATTAAAGAATAATAATAATGAATAGATACCAAAAAATGTATATTGACCAAAAAAAATAACAACAGGTTGATTTGAAAATGTTATTGCTCGGGCCAAAAACATGTTATTCTACTTGGGTGTGGTATGCCTCAAAATAGTCTCTATCTTTGTTCAAGCACAAGTGTACTTTACAAAGCTTGCAGTCTACGTTGGTGTGGATTATATTGTCTTTGTGGCTACAATATTTGCATGTGGCTGACGGGTTCTCAGGTGATCATATATAATCACATGCCTCATAAAGGGTTAATATCAATCTTGTCTATTATAGTTACATTAGCAGAGTACCCGTCAAAAACAACAGGATTATTCATGTATGGATTGGCACTTAGGATCATAGTATCTGTGTGCTCTGCCTAGGATCATAGTATCTGTGTGCTCTGCCTAGGATCATAGTATCTGTGTGCTCTGCCTAGGATCAGAGTATCTGTGTGCTCTGCCTAGGATCAGAGTATCTGTGTGCTCTGCTTAGGATCAAAGTGTTGCTCCCTGGCCCTTCGCCTAGGATCAGAGTGTGGTATCTGTGTGATCTGCCTAGGATCAAAATGTTGCTTCCAAGCAGGAAAAGTATTACACACACAAGCCTGCAACAGACGTGGAAAACCCTCAAATCTCCATTCACGAAGCCAAATGATGGATATATCGATACACATTGTGTTTTATATATGTTGATTTTAAAGTTTCTATATTATTGTATCGTGTTTTAGATAGCGATGACTCAACAAGAATAAACAGTTTTCCAATACAATGCCCAGCCTCAGTAAAGAAAAAGTACAATCTTTGAACCAGAAGTTTTGTCAGCTGCCTCTGATGCTATTATTGGTGAACCATTGATTCTTTTCTTTATGGGGAGTTAATTTCTACAGATATGTAAACAGGATACAAGAATTTGCTATGTGTAAATTCTTGTTATATTTATAAACTAGCATAGTACCCGTCAAAAATGATGGGATTTTTTTATGTTATCTATGGATATATTAATATTTTAGAATATTTTTATTTTTAAACATTGTTTTCAGTCACATAAGTCTCCCTCTCTTTTAATCAGCTTTAAGGATAGGAAGAGAGTAAAACTTACACACAGTGTCTGTGTGTCAGTCACACTTTAGTTGCTGGCCACATTCAGTCACATAAGACTCTTTCGCTAAGGAGAGGAAGAAAGTAAAGCATGTTTTCCTGCAAAACTTACACACACACACACACAGACACTGTGTGTGTGTGTGTGTGTGTGTGTAAGTTTGCTGTATCTGTTTGTCAGTTAAAGCAGTCAGTCACACTTTGGCTGCTGGCCACATTCAGTCACATAAGTCTTTCTCTCTTCCTCTCGTTAATCAGTTTTGAAGAGAGTAAAACGTATGTCTCCACCGTAGCATGAACAGACAGACAAACAAACAAATTTGGCGACCATGGTCTTTATATGTATAAATGGTTTTCACTTATTTATGAGATTGTACAGTCCTACTTTAGGATGTAATTCCTTGTAACAACAGATGTTCGGAAGCAGTTGGATCTGTGATACTGTAATAATAATGGTGAGGCACTGAATACTTGATTGTATTTATTCAGTTCCTGCAAAGCTATCTGCATTTGCTGCTAGAGTTACATTGTCTTCTTTCATTTCTACTCTTGCTATTGTTGTTCATCACCTGCACAATCAATAAAGGTATTTTCCCAACCAGTAATCAGACGTCATAGTCTCTATTTTCAATTATGGATTTTGTCATTCTCTTGGAACCAGTTTTGTCATCTGAAAGTCAAGATTTGCCGAACCGCCCCTTCCCTGCAGCTTTTTTTATAATTTAAAAAAAAAATTTTTTATTTAAAAAAATAAAATTTTTTTTTTTTTTCTTCTATTTATTTAAAAAAGAATTTTTTTTTTCTTTTGTTTTAAAAAAAATTTCTTTTTTTTCTTTTTCCATTTCATTCTGTTCCTTTTCTTTCTTTTTTATAATTTAATAATTCAGCTTTTTTTATAATTTTTTTTTTTCTTCTATTTATTTAAAAAAAAAATTTTCTGTTCCTTTTCTTTCTTTTACAGCCTGATATTAATTACACAACTCCCTATGCATGCGTGTAATTGTTAAATTTTATTAGAAACCGTCAACCAAATCTATCAACATAGGTTTCTTCAGTTTTTATATGATTCTGCTCGACTGGCTATGCATGTATGTTTTTATGTATGTGCCACGTGTACAGGCTGCATCAATGAAGCTAGAGGTCTGAAGAAATAAACATTTGCTCCTTATTATGTCTAGAAAAAACACTTTTTTAAATGACAAATGAATTATCTATGAATATTAACTTTAGAAAATAAATCTTGAATATTTATTGCTGCACATCCACTAGTAATTATGGATTTGGTTTGGCATCGTTAACAGTATTTCTTAGTTACTCATGGTTGACGGTTATTTTAAACTTTTACCTTTGTTTGTAGAGTTAATTTTAAAAAAACAACAAAAAAAACATTGTTACTGATCACTGTGGTAGAGTTCTCACCTCCAGTTCGGTAGGCCATGGTTCAATCCATGGGCGAGTCATACCGAAGACTTTAAAAATGGTACTGAATGCCTCTCCGCTAAGCACTCAGCACAAGGACTAGGATTGAGCGGTTACAGTCAAATCATGTTGGATACACCAGTTCTCGTAAGACCACCGAAGTTAAGCAACGTCGAGCCTGGCCAGTATCTAGAATACCAGGTTCCGTAAGTAGATTGAAGCTTTGACAGGCCTGGCAAGCTGGAAGTGGGTCCTACTAACAATTGCCCGTGTGTATCTAACCCGATGACACCCTCGATGAGGGTATAAGCGGAGAACAATGATACATACGACCATCACAGTATTAAAATTTCCATATTGCTGTATGTAGGGTTGGGCAAGCTGTGTACATTTTTGTTTACAATGAAGGAAGGCTATTAGGTAAAAATAAAAGTCCAGTTTAGAAATACGGTTTATCAAGTTGAAGGCCTGAAATAAGCTGAGAATGATTTAAGATGTGCTCTCACTAATAGACCCACAAATCGAAGAACTAGTAGCATAAAAAAAACAAGACCAGAGATCACATTGATTTGTATAACAGTCACGATAACAGAATTCTGGGTTTTTTTGGTTTTTTTTGTTATAAATTGGAATTTCAAATGAGGTGTTCTAATTATTTTTGCTTGCTTTCTTTGAGTAACAGATACACAGCAGCAGCTAAACAATTATAAAATTAAACTAATTCTTAGTATAAAGCTGTCTAATTACATGTAAAATAAAGTTATTTGAAATTATTCTTTGTTGCAACTTAATAAATGGAAAGGGGGAATACTAGTAATCTTATTTTCTATAGTTTTGAGAAGGGTCATTAATATTGAAATGGTTCTTCAGACGATTGAACTCCTTGTTATTTGTGTTGTAAACACACCCGACAGGACAAAGACACAGAAACACCAGGGCCATGCGCTATAAGGGCACCCCCCCCTTTAAACATAACTCGGATTTTACACCTGAAGAAGGCTGAAGAATGGATCAGGCAAAACGTTGTTTACAACACAAATAACAAGGAGTTCAATCGTCCGAAGAACAATTTCAATACTAGCAATTTTATTGACAAAAGTTTGGAACCCCTGGGATAGACAAACTGTGAAGTGTTTACTCCCCTAGATTTATGAGGATTGTTTTTGTTCTTGTTACAGGGGAAAAACAAAGTCAACTCCAACTTAGAAGACTGGAGTTTGACGACAAGAAATTCTATACATATTCAAACATTAACTCCCACTCGAATAAGCTTTGATGTTCTGAATTCAGAACTGATTAAAAATGCATTAAATTGTTTTGTCCTTTTCACAAACAATCTCCTATGTAAAAGTTTCTCTACCTCCTTGACATTAACTGTTGTTGGTTTCCAAGTGACTAACAACACCATACCCACCTACAGATATCAGCTGATACCTCTGGTCACTCCCTGTTTGTCCTGGTTTAACATGGAAGAAGAGTTGACGTGGTGGTGACTAATATAAATTCCCTACCAACAATATAGCGTGACATTTTTTTTCCATACAAAAAACTTCATTGTTTTGCATAGCAACAATCTTTCCTGTTTTCTGCTTTGTATTCTCTCTGTGGAGGGGAACTGGAATTTTTGTATTACTAATACAAAAGCAATAAATTTATTTAATTTTAGGTTATTGCTTACCCCAAAAGGCAGCTTTTTATTTAGAAATAAGGGAGCTTCATTTTTGTCTCCTTTTCTTATTAGGAATAATTATAAAAAAAACAGTTACTACAGGCCAAGTATATTAAAATAAAAGTTCCAATTTGATGACCAAAAGTTATCCTGCCTGGTAAGGTAAACAGACAAGTCGGCCGCGGACAAGTTGGCCGCGAATATTTCAAATGGGACATTTTGGCCTCGTTTCGTTTTTAAAAGTTAAAATGACTATCTAGACGGGATTTAAAACTAAAGAGAATCGAAATATATAAATCTAAATCAATTTACAATAATAAGTTAATTCATGTTGTTTAGTGTTTTATATATCTTTTTTTTTCAACTTTTTATAGTTGGTTTTTGTTTATTTTCTGGGGTAATGTTATTTTTTGTTTTATTTAATTAAAATGTTTTACGTTTACGATCTTACTGATCAAATATTTGATAAAATAAAATAGAAAAAGATTTTGTTAAATAGGTATATAACCAACATTTTGATAACAATAACCACAAGTGAACCACGTGACGAATTCTACAAAATCGACTATGGCTACACAAAACAGGCAAAAACAAACACAAGGGAACATAGTTGATTGCAACAAATAAACAGAAAGCTTAAATATTAGTATAAATTTGTTTTAATGTTTTCTGTAGAAACTTTCATCACATTGCAGTAATTTAATTTCTCCTAAATTCGCCTGGTAAGAATGAAATTGTTCAATATTTGAGATTTCTGGACCATTGAAAGTAAAAAGGACAACTAATTTCAAAGGAAGATAAAGTCCCCTTCTAGGGGCGCATAGTAGTTTTCTTATAATAAACTGATTTTTCCCCATATCACACGTGTATGTAGTTACATCGATAACTCTGTAGCCTAATGTTGAAAAAAGTATTTAATTTACAAAACAAATATTTATTTTTCAACATAATCTCCTTCCTTGTTGATGCACTTAAGCGAACGCTTCTCCATTAATCACAGATCGAAACCGTATAGAGTGAAAATTTCAGATCAAAATTCAGATAATAACTGTGTCAGGCTATGGACTTATTGATCCACCCTCATAGCCTTGATTAAATAGACCAGTAATCCATATTGTTAGCTAATATAACCTTGATATATACATGATAGATCTATCTATTTATATCTATCTATCTGTCTGTCCTCATAGACTATTACTGGGTGTCCTATATTTGTGATCTTGTGCCAGACTAAACTTTAATACCTATACAGGTATCCCCTACTTTATGGAAGTTTGCTTTATGCCACTTTGCTTTATGCCACTTTGTTTTTAAGAAAGACTTCAAGTCGCCACAGCTTTGAACTGTTTCTGTTAGGCTTTTCTGATACATTAGGACATCTTGCTAAGTAAAATGAGCAGACATAGAATAAGGTGATTTTTTTTGGGGGGGAGGGGTCTGAGAACGCTCAAAGATTTTTCCCATAGAAATTAATGCTAATGGCTTCTTCACTTTGAACCATTTTGGCTTATGAATTGTTATTTAGGAATGCTTTACTTTCAGATAGTGCAATGATTCCCAAACTTTTTTGAATCCCGGCCCCCTTAGTGTATACAGAGTTTTTCACAACACCCCACGTCAGAAAGTACTGAACAATTGCATATATACAACTTTTTATTAAAATGACTAGTTTTTACCTTCATCCTAATTTTAGTTGTTTTTCATACAATTTCTCACCGAAGGCTTACTCTTTATTTCCAATTGTGCTGTTATTCATTGGCCCAAATTAATAAGTTATATAAAAAACCAACTAAAATTAGGATAAATGTAAAAACTAGTCAAATTTAATAAAAAGTGGTGTATTACAATACTTCATCCAATAATAATAAAGATTTATTTAAAAATTGCATATATATTTGTTTCCTCTTTTAACAATCATAATGACTAGTTCAGCACAGTTTTTTCAAATCTTAAATGTTGCTTCCTAACATTATGACCGTTCATCAACGCATTGAATTATGATTGACTGAAATTATTAAAATTTTCAAATATCTTGTGGTAGCTAACTGCGGCGCCCCCAGGGAACCACGGTGCACACTTTGGGAATCACTGAGATAGCAGATAAACCTGTTTTTGATAATGGTACAATAAAGTTGGAGTAGACGTTTCCAAAGAAACAGAGCAATTTGCTTTGTAAGTTGGGTTTTATTTACAAAGCAGATAAGTTTCATGGTTATTGGGAATGTATTACTATTAAGCACAATTGTTATATCCTTGGTGAAATAACACCTTTTACAAACAAATGTGGTACTGCTATTCAGTGAGTGCACCCCACCCCCCCCTATAACGCAGTTCACGATATAAGGCAGGTGGGTGGTGGAATCCAACATTTTTATATATACTTTCATGGCATACTCCCAGAAAATTGTGATTTAAAACCAAAATTTCCCTTTGAACCTGTAAGCCTGATATTTCCTCCCACACCCCCACTAAGAAATATTTGACATATGCCGACAAGCCAACTGTAAGAATTAAATGAATTAATTTCAGTAGTCAATGTACAAAACTTTTTTATTAACACTTTCAATGATATTCATTTTTTCCAGTTACACACTCTATTGTGCTACCTGTTGAGAAGGAGGGGTGGGGGAGAAACTGGGTCATACAGTTATATATAGTTACTTAAGAGAAGTATAGGTTATACATGTTAGCCGTATTTCACCTATTGCCTGCCTGGCAGTTATCATGGTTATAATGCTGTTGTGTTTCTTGGACCCCAGCACCCATGTTATAATGGGGAGGGGGGGGGTCTGTCGTAACTTAAACTAATCTTTATGAGTACCGTATTTCCTAGCATATAAGATGCACCTCAATTGCAGGCATATTCTCGAAAAAAATAAAACAAAACCCGCTCCTTTCCCCTGATTGTCATAGCCCTCCACTCTATCAGGTTATTCTAATGTTCTTATCTATTCAAATCTACATTAACCTCCCCCACAGTGGCTGGCTGTTTACATTATTTGCATAGCGCAGTAACATTAGTAAACACCTGATGAAGCATTCGCTTCACGAGTCAAAAAGTGTGTCTTATATGCCATGAAATACAGTATTTAATCTCCTCATAGTTATAAGGAAGTTTAATGATGCATTAGGTTTTACTAAAAACATTTTATGTGTTCAACTTGATTCTTATAAAATCTACTAAATTTAAAAACCATTTCATTATTTTAACAATAACAAGTACAGTGGATTCCGCTTAATAGAACCGCATCGGGACCAACGATTTTGGACCCAGTAAACGGCTGGTCCAATTAACTGAACAAGACAAATAGTTTTCCGTGAAAAGATATTTATAAAAACTCTTGTTTGGAGCAATGCAAGGGAGGTAACTTAGTCAACCAAAGCATAATGGTATATATTTGAGAGTTTGTTTATTTCACAAGCTAAAGATATTTGAAAGGTAGTTGTTTTGAGAACTAAAAATAATTTTTTAGTAATTCTATCGGATTTTATTTAAAAAAATGTTAATTTCAGTAGCACTGCCGCTTGATCCAAATAAATGGTGCATTGGTCATAATAAATGAAGCAAATTAACGATTATTACATATGCTTGAATCGGTTCTTACAGAATTTGTCCTATTGTGCGGCTGGTCCTAATAACCAGTGGTCCTATTAAGTGGATTCCACTGTATTTGTCTTGAATTTTTATAATTTGTTCACTTTTTTTTTTAAATGTCATCACCTGAAGATCCCTCTTCTAAATATTGAGAACCTCCTCCTTGCGATAAGTCTGTAGCCTGACAGTTATTAATGTTTGATCTATGTGATTATGCTTTGACAAAGAAGATTATTTTATTTTATTTTATTTTATTAGATTATTTGAAAAATAAATAATTGTTGCATAAAATCCAGAGAAACTTATCCGAACATCAATTATCTGAATTTCGGATTATCTGAACAAGATTTCAAGGTCCTGTAATTGCTTTAGTATGGCTTTCTTTTTTATGATCGGATCAGTTTATCCAAACAAAATAATTCGTTCGGATAACCAAGGTTTCTCTGTAAATGCTTTTTTCATCATTAGGCTGCAGACTCATTGGTTTAACTACATATATTAAAAGTACCTGATTTAATAGTTGCAGTGCTGCACAATTAATCATATTGGTTCTAATTTGTAATTTTGTTTAGGCAAAGTAGATTATATATTATCTCTGATTATAAAGATTTTGTGGATTATCATTAATCTTTGTTTGGTAATTATTTATTTATTAAATTCAATTTTCCTAATATAGGCAAAGACAAAATCATAAAAATGATTGTGAAATTAATTAAAATGTGAACAGACTGTTCAAAATCTGCAATGTTGTTTACACCATTTTGTCTAATAAGTTCTCTTATGACATCACAACATTCTATTAAATAGGTTGGAAATATGAATATTGTAACTCTCTTCCTCTTGCCTCCTCTCTCTCTATGGATGATGATGATGAAGAAGATATAGATATAAAAAGAAAAATACATTTATAGAAAGTGCCCTTTCTCGGGAACCTCAATACTTAAGTACTTTTGTCCAGTGGGGACTTGAAAACATATATTTTTACAGCAATTAATTGCATAAGGCCTATTAAAGAGTAAGAAGAAAGTGCAACTTGTCAATAAAGTTTTTACAAAACATGGGGCATTTACTGAGTTCATATAATTATGAAAGTCTCGAAACAAAATTTTTATTTTTGATTTAAAGCCTGCTAATGTATGTATGTATGTTCCAGATATCATAGGGTAATTGATTTCAAAGTCTGGGTGCTATATAGCTGAAACTCCTGCGCCCATGAGTCATATTCATAAAGACAAGTTCTAAAATCAAACCATTTAAATATCGGATGTTAATAAGAGTTTTCAACCCTTTTCAATTTTAGTCTGAAAGAAATTGAATTTGGCTCTCATAGACCTTGCTACTTTTGTCACAGGTAAAAACTTGTTTTAGTCTGTAATAATAAACAAAATAAAAACTGCATTGTATCTCTAAAAATAATGAAAATATCAACTTGTTCGTTGGGCACTTGTCATGCGTGGCCACTCAATTAATAATGCTGGTAAACTAGGAAGTGTTTACCAAAGAACCTAATAAGGTTAGCAAACTTGAACACAAATATCTTGCTTATTTGCATTAGATCTACTAATATATTAAGTAGTACAGTTGACTGATACTATTGTTCGGACTGAGATCCTCATCTTGGTTGTCATTTCCACAACGTTTCGGCCGATGTACCCTCCGGCCTTCTTCAGGTGTCAAGTTTTGTCGGTAACTTACCGGAACTATTGAACTGAACCCTTTATTTGATCCACGGGGGTATACTGTCCTCATTCCACTATCCATGTCCTAGAAATTATTTTGTGGTTAATTTTTCAGTTGTGGTGCTCCTGCCTGGGATTGAACCCACAACCTACAGATGACTCAACAGTCAGACGCTTTTTTAACCAACGCTTTAGTTGTCTAGGCCACCGTCCCAACAGTTGAACCTATTTAATCTTGGGACCTGGCCATTGCTGGACCACAGAAAATGCTGGAAAACAGATAATATTTCTAATAGTATGGAAAATAGAACAATATATTTTATTTATTATAAATTATATTATAATAAATGGAAATTATTTGTGGTGGCTTATGCTTTTTAATTCATTATATTAAAAAAACCCATTGAAGACAACATGACCAACACTAGTGTTGAGATGCTTGTTCAAGATGGTGGATCAAGATAGATTGTGCTGAAGAAACCAGCTAACTTCTATTTCCATTTGGGCATCTCGTTGTGGTGTCTTCTTTTTCGCTCATATTGGGAATCAAACCAAGTTGGAGGCCACCCGAAGGCTCCTCTTTCATATTGATACTATCCTTTTGGATAGAGGTGGGTGTGACTACTATCTCTGGTTTGAATTACGGCACCTGGTATTCCATGACGGTCACTCATCTGGGTAATGACCAGACTTGACATTGCTTAACTTCGGTGATCTTACAAGAACCAGTGTGTCCAACCCAATTTGACCGTTGTGGTGTAATGTTTAGCAAGCTAGTCTTGCAGATTGGTTACTACTGAGTAGTGAGTTTGATTCTCACTAGGTACCCTATACTTGTGGCCTTTAAATCTTATTATGGTGCAATGGATCAGCAATCCATGGTCTCTCAAATCATTACTATTAAGTAGTGAGTTCAATCCTCACAGGGTGCTCCATTCTTGTGGCCATGTACCAAAATTAAGCTAAGCTTAGTACAGGGGTAGGCTGTGGGCCAGATCTGGCTGCAGAGGGATTTCGACCGGCCCCCAAGCAAATATTGGAATACTATACTTTTTTATGGTTTAAAGATTCTTTGTCTTTTTAATAGATTCAAAACATACCTTGATTGAAATAAATTGCAACTAAATTGAGTTCTTTGATTACTAATTAACATCATTGGTTAAGCACAAATGATTTTCTAGCATGCGTTAATTATTGATTTGAGGCAAAATATAACTAGATGTCTTTAATATTGGATAATTCCCATATTTCAAGCCTTCTATGGCGTTTATCTGGCCCAGCATTCACTCCTTAATACATGATCTGGCCTGCAGAAACAAAATGGCTGCTGACCCCTGTGTTACTAACACGGGTCAGCAGCCTTTTTGCTTCCTTTATTGTCTAACACTGTTAGACAAAGGAAAGGTAGGGTTAGGGTAGTGACTCTCAAACTGAGGTACTTGGCTCCCAGGAGAGGAACTTCAACTCTAAGGGGAGAAACCTATAATAGAAAGAATAATGGTGAAAACATTACAAGATGACAATTCAAAATGGGGGAGGAATTGAGGGAACCTGGAATCACGTTATTCATTGATTTGAGACAAAATCTAACGATGTATTTAAATGGATAATTCCTATATTTCAAGCCTTCTATGGCATTTATCCGGCCCAGCGTTCACTCCTTAATACGTGATCTGGCCTGCTGAAACAAAATGGCTGCTGACCTCTGGCTGAGTAAATAACAACTTCTAATTCCATTACTATTACTGTCTCCTTCTCCTGTTCAAACACACGTGCAAATACTCAGTTATTTAAAAGGCATACAATTACCCTTTCTTGAAAAACTTTAATTTTCCGGCTTCATATTATATTTATTATTTTGATTTGTGTGTGTGTGTGTGTTTAAGGGAAGGGGGACTTGTTTTTGTAACAAGTACTAACCAGAAGGCAACGGATCTCTTGCTTCAGATTACTTCAGTAAAGGATGTTTTAATGGTATTTTTATAACTTGATAATCAAGGATTTTAGATTTTATACACGGGAAAGGGCTAATGTTACTTTTCGTTCATTTCCTTCCTACAGAAAATTCTTTCCTTTGACTGAATGATGGTAGTGAGCCTCTACCTATTTTATTTCTCTTTTTTCCCCCACACTTTCTTATGTGTATGACCTTGAGGTACAGAATGGCATAAGTTATCAACATGGAAAAAAATATCAGTGAACAGTTCAAATTCTGGTTGAGGCTATTTGTTTATTTATCACTAATACTAGAGAAGACTCCAATCCACTTCTCCCTGCATCCTGTCCCATTGTGAGATATCTTGATAGAATTTCTTGTCAGTGGCATGCTATTATGATTGGTAGATTGGTAGAAAGTAGTAGTAAAAAGCTGTTATATCCAAGAGCAGTAAAAGAAAATAAACATTACACTTATTGTCAACATTGACAAAGGTCAGTTTAACAAATAATTCAATAAGTATGACCATAGTGTCTTCTGCTCTTTTGCATTTGGGGTTTTCTGATTTCAAAAGCAAAATGTGCCAAGAAAATTAATAAAATATTGTTTTAAATAATACTATTATTAGATTTTATACACGGGAAAGGGCTAATGTTACTTGCTATTACAGACATTCGGGATGTTGAAAATGGCTTAAACAGCTGTAACATGTACGTC
>VCCN01005031.1:1915291-1931113 GCA_006491835.1 Architeuthis dux | reverse complement strand
GCATGCTGCCAAAAGACATTGATCACATAATGGTTTCTTTTGAGTGAATAACCAGACCTTTTTTTCAACAGTTCATTTGTATTGATTTTTGCTTCTTACTGCTAATGAAATATATTAAAAAAACAGAGCATTGTTTGTAAATGTCTAAATGAAGTCAATATTGCATGTATTGTAGTCAGAAAATGGTATAATAGCCATTCAAACTTGTCTATTCAGTAATTCAGTCAATGGATT
The DNA here is from genome assembly GCA_006491835.1 of Architeuthis dux. Classification (NCBI taxonomy): domain Eukaryota; kingdom Metazoa; phylum Mollusca; class Cephalopoda; order Oegopsida; family Architeuthidae; genus Architeuthis; species Architeuthis dux. Next base: position 1,930,879 of record VCCN01005031.1, on the reverse strand, counting down.
CTACTGATTGCATTGATAACCAATATGTGAAGGTGGATTCAGCTGCTTTACTGTTTATTCATAACAGAAGAGGAAAGAGAATTTTATTTTTATTTTTCTAACATATGCTTTTTAAAGAGAGAAAAAAATCTCTTGCTATTAGCTTGTTACATATGAAATGTCGTTTTTTGAATAGTTGGATGAAGGATGATAGAAACAACAAAAACGATAAATATTTAATCAAAATATGACCCATTTGGAACAATAACATTTCCCCAATGAACCACTAATGATAATGAGCCATCTTTGTAAAATTCTTCAGGTTCAGTAAAAGCACTAATTATGGTTTCCCTATTATTGAACCTTTTAGTGCAGATATGAAGTCCAAAATGCTTGAAAAGAGGATATTCTATAGGAGAAATGTCTGGTGAATATGTAGGATACTGCAAGACTTCATATCCCAATTATTTAAGCTTAATACAGTCAGCAGAGAGGTGTGGGATTGGCACTGACATGGAGCATTTCATTCAGATCGTGTGTGGCCCATTTTGCCAACTTTTTAACCTTTCCTTTTGCCTTGAGGTGGCGTGATATGGTCATTGTTGAAGTCTCCAGAAATTGCTGAAACCGTTGCTCATGGGTCGTTGGCCACTGCTGTCAATAATTCTTCATCATTAGGAAGAGGTTTGGGCCTCTCTTGAGGTTTATTATTGGTATCCATATTTCCAAACCTAAGACTATTGAAGCAATGCTGAACAGTTTGCACTGTCATAGTGTTCACTCCAAATTCTTTGTTGACATTATCAGCAGCTCGAGCAGCATTATGTCCTAATATGAATTTATACTTGAAAATTAGTCTAACTTCTTGTGTATACACCATTGCTGTTAAGACCTCACTTCTGCAGTTCTACGCAAAAATGCTCTGAAATGTAGCCGTGGCAAGGACCAGTGGAGGAGGAATGTAGATAATCATCAAAAATGGAGACAATTCATCACACTTACGAGAAAATCAATGAGAAAAGAATTGATGTATATGAGAGAAAAAGAGACAAGAGAAGGTGAAAGAAAACATCAAAAGGATAAGCTCTTGAACTTTTTAAAGGTCTACTTATTAGTCAATATAGGTTTCTTCAGTTTTTAAGTGATTCTGGCTGGCTGAGTCGTGTGTACGGGCTGCACCAATGACGGTAGAGGAATGCAAATTTAAACATTTACTCCTTATTATGTCTAGAAAAGACTTTTTTTTTTTTTGTTTTTTTTTTAATTTAAAAACAATTCCTCTCAAAGATAAGTTTTTAGGGGAGGGGTTCAATTTACAAAGTAATTTTATGCTAAATTGGTCCTTAGTTTGTGTCATTCAAGCTTTTTTTTTTTTAAATTCGGAAATTTTAGTAATGCAACTAAAGACGATTCATCAATCACCCCTTTCTACAATCTTTTAATTGATCACCACCTTCATGGCATGCTGCCAAAAGACATTGGTCATGTGACAGTTTCTATTGGATGACTAACCAGACATGTTCTATCCTACTGTTAAATGGGTCATACTCGTTTTAGGTTTGAGACATGTATATATACAGTATCGCCCATAAATAAGCACACCCCTACCACTATTTTATAGAAATTTAATTTTCTTTTAAACCAAATATAGAAGGATTTTATTATTTCTAGTGGAACATTACACAATAAAAACAATATTATCAGGTATTATTTATGACCAAACTCTACAGCATATACTTCTGCAGTGTAACTACAGTGTAACTACATTACACTTGCTCTTGAATCTTTCCATCTAATCACGTTCCCATCTTATATAGGGTGTTAGCTAGGAATTTGATTTCCCACCATTTATCTTTATAGGATTGGGAAGTTTTCCTCGAGGTTCGTATTTTTGTATTTGTATATATTTAGTATTTTTAAAAAAGCCAAAAAGACACTAAAAATGGTCAAAGACACGCTCAGCTTAATTGGGAAATTGGAATTAGCTGTTAAACAGCTAGTGAGAACGCTGGCTAACACCCTTTTATATTTATAAACTATACATTTAGAATAGGCATCTTTTTCCTTTAAAACTTCTTGGTTAATGTGGGATAAATGTCAACTAATTGCTAGAAAGAGCTTTAGACCTGGTGGCCTGTCATCTAGTAATCGGCCTCTAAGATATGCCAGCAAGTGATAGTCTTTTCATGGCAATATTTAACGATTTAACTGTCAAAAAAGGATTGCATCCTAAGGACTGATTTGACTGATCACCGCTAAAGAACATAACAGTTTTTACTTTCTAAGGCCAATGCGACAGTTTGTTTGAGTTTTAGTAAAAAAACGATTTTATTTTTTATTTTAAAAAAATTTTTTTTTTTTTAATGTATGAAGTATTGTAAACCATTTTTATTAATGTTTGACTTCTATTTACATTCATCTTAATTTTTAGTTTGTTTAATCACAATAAGGCCGGTACTGAACGGCAGTGTTTGTTTTGGTTTTAGTAAAAAAGTGATTATTTTAGTATTTATTTTTATTTAGACAACGTATTGTTTTGACTATTTACCTTCATCTCTAACATTTAGTTTTTTGTTGTTTTTTTTTTACAATTCAACTTGATTTTAATAAAAAAGCTATTTTATTATTCATTTATTGTAATCCATTTTACACGGCCTAGTTAAATAAATTGTGATTTAAAAAAAAAAGAGTTAAATTGTAATTACAAAACAACAAAAAATTAGGATGAATGTAAATAGTCAAATATTAATAAAAATGGTTTATAATACTTCATCTAATAAAAAAATAAAAAAACAATCGTTTTTTTTTTTTAACTACGAATATAAAAAATGTTAGCTTGTTTAGTGGTGATCAGTCAAATCAGTTCTTATGATGCAATCCTTTTTTGACAGTTAAATCGTTAAACATTGCCCTTTTCATCTTGTAGAGTTCAAGATCCCAGATTAGAGCTGTGTCCATGATATTTTACTGTTGCTTCGTGAATGGATTTGCTGTAAATACAGAAGAGCTTTTATTATTATAGCAACATTTGTTTGGACAATCCAATCTCTTCTTTCCATCTTTTTATGGCCTTCTTCAGGTGTAATATGTAATATCCATAAGGAAAGAGTCCCTTTCTCTTTATGGATATTACATATTACACCTGAAGTAGGCCACAGAATGAATAGGCCGAAACATTTTGTTAACATCAAAGATGGAAAGAGATTGGATTGTTCAAACAAAAGTTATGTTAATGACTCTTCTCAAAGTTATAAACAATACATTCACAGCACCTATTATCTTTTATAATTATTGTTTGAGTAAAAACAGTTTGTCTTCTAACATGCATCTAGTCCACAGCTAAGCAATTCTGTCAATTGTAGTCAGTACATCTATGCACTTGTAAAACTTGCAATAGTATGATCATATATTTGCAACAATCTAAGATAGAAGACTAACCATAAAATAGTGATGTGATAAGAGCTCTGATACGCTAAAGCCATCCTTGGGGGGTCTCTAACCTACTCAGTTTTTATGAGCCATTGTCAGACAGTTGAATATAATTGGAGTGAAGTGTTCATATTCTACCAGCATCATTCATGACTCAAGCAGTAAGCCATCTACTCACTAGTAACTGATCTTCTCTCCCATTGCTACTGTTACTTAGCAACAGTATTGTCACTAATTGCTTGACTAAGCTCCTTTTCTTTCTGCTGCCCTAGTGCTTTTAGGATGTTTCTTTTTTTTTTTTTTTTTCCTCTCCCCTCCCAACATGCACCTTGCACACACTTTCTTACTGCTTGAATTACAGACTGTGGGTGACGAGGAGAAAGCTTGATATTTTTTACTAATTCTTATTGAAGAAAGATTCCCATTCCTCACCACCACCACACGTTTCTTTTTAGTTTTTATTTACTGTATATATACTTGTGTACTGTTCAACTTTTTGGGACCAATTTTTGTTAACCTATAATTAAAGTAATGTTTAACGATAAAGTCCCCAAAAAGGTCATAAAGATAGAGACCCTAGAATAGTTTGATGAATACATCTACCTAGGACAGATAATAAAGCTAGAAAAAGACCATGACTGTGAAATAAAATGACGCATAACGATAGGTTGGAAAGCATTCGGTATGAATAGACATTTTGAAGAGCACCTTGCCAATGTGCTTAAAATGTAAAGTATACAACGGTTGCATAATACCACCATGACCTATGGATATGAAACATGGAAATTAACAAAATTAACTGAAAACCAACCTAGAATAGTACAGAGAGCCATAGAAAGAGCAATGCTAGGGATAACTCTAGGAGATAGAAAAAGATCAACATGGATCAGAGGGAGGACTAGAGTGAAGGATATTATACAAATAATTAAGCAGCAAAAATGGAGATGGGCTGGTCACCTAGCAAGAAGAGATGACAATAAATGGGGGGAAAAGGCTAACTGATTGGTGCCCATGGGACAGTAAACGCAGTAGGAAAAGACCAGATACAAGATGGAGGGATGAAATAGAAAAGTTTGCCGGCAAGACGTGGCAGAGGTTAGCACAATCTAGGTCGTCATGGAAGGAGATGGGGAAGGCCTTTGTCCAGCAGTGAACTTATAACGGCTGATGATGATGTGTAATGTTTGACTCCTAATTATCGAGCTTTGCTTTTGAAACGGTAAAGATTTTGAGCCTAGGACAGGCAGCAGGAGTCAACAAATAGTCCTGTTTCATATAAAATAAAGATGTTATTACAAATGTTTTACTTTACTGTACCTCGTTATATGATAGGTTATCTTATTATCGGTATATGATTAATAAGATGGTCAGAATTGAAACGTAAGTAAACATTGACCATGGTGGCGGCCATTTGCATTGCAACCACTTTATGGCTTCTCTTTGGCATATACAAATTGCCAGCATCATTACTCTTATGCTTTAAGACCCTTATTAAGTAAAACTTATGAATTGTTTATTTCTGGGGTTGACCGTAACTGAAACCTGGATAATGAGGAACCACTGTATGCTGAATAATACTTGTTAAGTCATGAATCTGCTATTTTTGTCTTGCCCCATTTGAGGTGGTGTCAAATGATCTATAGCATTAAGTAGCTGATATTAAGAGATACACACTTCCTCTAAACCTGTGGTTCCCAACTGGGAGGAGGGGATTTGGGTAGTCCTAGGTGGGGGAATAAGGCTATTAGGTAAAAATAAAAGTCCAGTCATAGGGTTTTCTGCACTTCTATCTATCAAGTCGAATGCTCGAAATAAGCTCCAAGTTGAGAATGATTTAAGATGTGCTCTCTCACTAATAGACCCACAAATCGAAGATCTAGTAGCAAAAAACAAAACCAGAGATATTGATGTGTATATCAGTTACGATAACAGAATTTTTTTTTTTTTTTTGTTGTAATAATTGGAATTTCAAATGATGTGTTCTAATTATTTTCGCTTGCTTTCTTTGAGTAACAAATACACAGCAGCAGCTGTATAATTATAAAATTAAAATAATTCTTAGTATAAAGCTGTCTAATTATACGTAAAATAAAGTTATTATTTGAAATTATTCTTTGTTGCAATTTAATAAATGGAAGGGTGGGAGAATACTAGTAATCTTATTAACAAAAGTGGGGAATGACTCAAAAAGGTTGGGAACCACTGCTCTAATCCTATGGCAGGGGTTGGGGGGGGGGAACAGAGGTAAATCACCCCAAATAGGATTAAAAATGTAAATTGTGTAGAAGGCTAAAAAAAAAAAATAATGAAGAAAAAAAGATATGAATACAGTCTACTTTAGGACACACAATATTTAAAACATAATTTGTGTACGTGTTCCTTGTGATGTGTACATTGAATGTGACTGTTGATTCTTTGCAGTGTCATCTAAGTACAACTGAAGAAATCTGTGTGTGTACTGTGATTACTTGACAACTGCCATTATATGAAGTTGACATTCGCCAAATATATTAGTCAGCACACATGGCAGTGCAATGTAGAGTCTGGAATTTTTTGGACCAGTGGTTCTCGAGAAATCTAATTAAAAATTAAATTAAAAAAATTATAGATCTTTCTTCATAGTTTTAATTATCTCCCTTGATTTCTGCTCTTTAGAATTTTCTAAATTTAGATATAAAGTATCTAAATTGGCAACACTGAAGAGAAGTAACTGAAATACTTGGAAGCCGTCCGTACGATGGACAGAAAATTATTTTACATGACCTTTATAGCAGGCTGCTCTACACACCATAAAGTCCAGCCCCTTCCAAACATGCACCTTTGGAATTTATAGCTTTGCATTGTACCATTATGGTAGCAGAATCTAATTTCTGAAGGTATCTTACAGTTGCTAATGTGACCTTTTGCATCTAAAATGTGTGAAAAACTCATTGATTTTGCGGATGAACTGAGGCAAAAACAGATGAAAATGTGGTTTTATCATATCTTACCTTATTTTCTTATATTTTTGCCCATGTTAAAAAGTTATGGAAGACTTGAGGGAAGTTTATTCTCCATTTTAAGAGCAATTAGCTTGGTTTTTGTTTACTTTGAAGTCTGGTGGGCAAGGGTAGATTTTAGGTAATACCCCCCAAATCTCCTTGACACTCTGGCCTATGGGGATGGTATAAACAAGGTTGTTCCATAAATATTTGTTAAAGCCCTTTATAGGACACCCCTAAAAATATTTTAGATATCAAAACAGCTTTTTTGTATGTTAAACTAGACCTAATTACAAGATATTTTCAGTTGCAATTCTTCTGAAAACTTTTTGTTTATGAGGGCAAAACCCCCTCAGATGAAATGATCATATATGGTGCCTTGCCCAAAAAGTGACTGAAAATGTAAAAAAATGAAAGTAGAAAGTTAAATAAAACATAGAATTAAAGAATAACATTCAATATAATGAATAGATACAAAAAAATAACACCTTGATTTTAAAATGTTATTGTGCGTCCCAAAAACAGGCTAATTTAATGGTATGGTATGCCTCAGCAGTAGAGATTTTGTGGTTGACCGTAGACCGCAGTATAAACTTTGCAATTGACTACATACTTAATGATACATACTACAATAGCACCTACAAAACTGTTTTGTGTGGCATGTGGTTGAGTTGGATAGGAAAATTGTGTTCCATCAATCGTCCAAGTGTGGAGGGATTGCACGCTTTGAAAAATAAGTATTATCTTCTTTTTTTTTTTCTTCAACTTGAACTCAGACACTGACCTCAGGTACCAATGGGAAATAAATAACTTCTTTTTTTTTTTTGGTGCCTCAACACCAGCCCAGGCCCAGATATATCTATTTTGGTAAGCAAAGAAAAGGGTGATTGGCAAGCCGACAAAACAGGAAGAATCATTTACAAATTGGTCACATTTCACTTCTTCCTTTGCTCTGTTGGGTTTCATCCAAGTTATAGTCAAATTATACCCTATCTATGTGTGTGCTGTTTTGCTAGCTTTCCAGTTTCTAAGCTGTCTCTTCCAAGACAATGATCGATTGAGACCCCAAGAGGATTTGACATTCATCTTTATTGCTTAGCTAGCAAAATAGATTGGCCCTTCAGTTTAATGTTTTCTTTCCTTTATGAAGAATGATGGTAATCCTAAGCAAGATTCTTTTTGTTCAAAATGGATGAGCTTGTGAAATCAAGCCACTTTAGATTAATGATGAGCTGTTCCAAAAGGATTTTGTGATCTGGTTCCTCTCCTATCCTCTTTTCTATTCAGACCTTTTTGTATTTCTATTGGTGTTTGATATCTTAGTCTTGGCTTGCTTTGTAGGTAGCTACATGAACCCCTTCTATCACAACCACCAAAATGAAAAAACAACCTAAAACCTTTGGGTTTTTAAAATAAAGTATTCTCCTAACCATCACCATTGTTAATCTTTTTCTTTCTTTCTTGATTGATTTGTGGCGCAGCTGTTTAAAAGGTAATCAACAAGTCAGGTTAATAACAATAACATCATCATCATGTGACCATGTCTTTTGGCAGCCTGCCATGTTAGGGGCTGATCAATTAAAAAAATTGGAAAAAGGGGTAAATCAATAAGTTGCTCCTCTTGCCTTTTGTTGTATCAAAAGACAGAATTTTCAATAAAACAAGCACAAATGCTGCTAGACACAAACTAAGGGACCGATTTAGCATAAAAGTACATTGTACAACCCCTAGAAAACTTATTTTGGGGAAGGGGGAATTAAAAAAGAAAAATTCTTTTGTAGACATGAGTAAATGTTTACCATTTGTGTGGCCTGTATACGTGACATACATATGTAGAATCACTTAAAAATTGAAGAAACCTATGTTGACAGTTTTGGTTGATGGTATAAAAAAAAAAACAACTAACCTTTGGGTTTTTTAAAAATAAAGTATTCTCCTAACCACCACCATTGTTAAAATCTTTTTTTTCTATCTTGGTCTGTGGCCCAGTTGTTTAAAAGGTAATCAAAAACATTTAAATTCTGTGTTTTTGCTTACAACAATTGGTATTTTCAGAGTGTTCAATCAATCAAGTTATTTTTGTTTATTCCTGTGAATTCCTTGTAGAGCATAGGGCCATAAGCACACCATACTGTGTGATGCTGTGCTTTCAGTAGCAAGTTGATTTTACAGGGTAGAGCTGTCCACGCCCAACTCTCCTCCTTTACCTGGGTTTGGGACCTCCAAGTTGGCCTTTGTTATTTACCCATAACTGGGGGAATAAGTGGATTCATGTCTTTTCCAAGGGCATTTGTGGAAATGAATGTAAGCACCCTCAGCCAAAACTCTGTTTTGTTTTCCGTGCTGGTAACAGTTATGCCACTTGCACCACCACCAATCAAGTTATGCTATATCAGTATTGTTTGACTTAATTCTCCTTTTTAAGAAAAAAATCTTCTCTCCCATGTGATATGGGAAACTTTCTAAGAGAAAAAAATAATAGGAAAAGTCTGGTACCAAATCAATACAATGTATCACTATTTTTGATGGCACAAAGAAAACCATTTAGAAAGTAAGACAGTTTTTGTTGTTAAGCAACGTTAAAGCTCAGCATTATCATTCAAGTGCACCAACTAGTTATGTTGGAGTCCCCCCCCCACACACACTCTCTTTATTAATCACTGCTACCCACAATACTGGTTTATTACTGGGTTTAGGTTATTCATATGTTCTGACATATGTATCTACCCAGCCCTAATCATTCATAGTAGAAACTTGAAATTTTGCACAAATGTTTTTTTCGTTTTTTGAAAATTCCGGCCCTAAATTGGTTTTTAGAGGGCGTTCAGTATGCAATGTAAGTTTGTTAAATTGGTCACTAGTTTGTGCCTGCTTAATTTTTTGAAAATTCAGATCTTTTTTCTTAGTGATCACAGCCCAACAAAGGGCGAGACAAGTAACTTATTCATTGATAACCCCTTTTTCCAACGTTTTAATTGATCACCCCCCCCCCCCCCCAACACAGCATATATGGGTGGTGGTGATTCGTAATTTCCCTTGGAATACTAGTTTTGCTTATCAGTTCAGCCGTAGTTGGCACTGTTTGGAAAAATTTTGGATATAGTATTTTGTCTTAAGATAGGCTTTATATTATACACTGATTTACTCGGACTAGTGTCCTCATCTTGGTTGTTATAGTCACAACGTTTTAGCCATTGTATCCTCAGGACTTCAAGTGTCTGTCATAGTTGATAACATTCTGGGAATTTCAATCCAAACCCTTCATTCTATCCACAGGGGTAGATTGTTCTCATTCTGCTGTCCATGCCAGAGGATATCTCGTATCAGTTGATTCTTCCTAGTTGGTTTGTCCTTGCGATGTCGCTTGTCTGCCTCTTCTACTGAACCAGAGTGTATGACTTTTTTGTTAAAATAATTATCTCGATTAGGTGACAAGTGAGTTGACATACTCTCTTTCCTTACCTGGCCTCGAATTATCATAATTCTTCTGATCTAGAATTAGCTGACACTTGATGCATTAAACCAGGTGAATTAAGGTGTGAGAAAATGGATAATTTTACACGTCATTTTCTCACGACTCGGATAGAATGTTTCTTCTGCCTATTCTATTCCATTATGCAATATTGAGCTGACTTTATTCTTTTGTATTTTTTGTATTTTTTGTATTTATTTTTTCATTTTTTTAATTAATGTAGGAATCTCAAAAGGCTATATGTGGATATCTACCATTTAAATATATTGTGTGTGTGTGTGTGTGTGTGTGTGTATATATTGCTTGCCTTCGTGCACTGAATTCAAATGCAGTTGTCATTGAAATACAACTGATTATTGTTTCATTGCCCCCACACACTGCTGTGTTACTTTATATTTAATCATTGAAATGATTGTAAGTTTTTATGTATTTATTTATATTGTATTTATTTAAATCCTACCAGTGATATCATGGTTACATCAGTGGTTCTCAACATGGGTTCTAGTGCCTCCTGGGGGGTGTTGGTTTGTTTCAAGGGGGCATTGAGGTGACTAAGGCCCTTAAGGGGGCGTTTGAGCTTCTAGAGGGGGGCGTTGTGGAGATTCCATAAACATCTACAATTCTGATTTACAAATTGCTCTTGTTTAGTACTAGTAGTATCTGCTTAGAAATTCATTCTTGAATGTTGATGGTTTTCTTTATAATGATAAGCTTTTAACACTTGTTCCTGGATGGGACAAAGTATAGTATCTGTTATTTTTCTCTTTTGTATAGACTCTGTAGGGAATGTGTTCAGCTATAGTGAGCGCTCAGACATAGTGAGCACTTAGACTTCACATCAGGGAATATTCTTATTTTGACAGTTTTTTTGTTTAATTCATTTCCCCTGTAGTAGTAGTGATAAATTTCTAAATTGCTATTTATTTTGGGGCCCCATCAATGTCTTGGGCCCTACGCTGTAGCATAGTTTGCATATAGGCTAATCTGGCTAGGCTCCTGTCAAAAATAAAATTAAGAAAAATATGAATATCCCAGAATTTTCTTGTGGCCCTGTTAGCTATGGGCCCCTAGGCTTAAGACTACTCAACCTTATAGTATAATCCGGCCCTGACTCCCCATCCCCACGACACCTTTGACAGTGGAAGATTTTTAAAAAAACAAAAAAACATTGATGTTAATTAAAACATAGTAAATTGCTACTACACTTGTCAGGCAGGTGTAAAAACGGTTAACAATGACATATAGATCGAAAATCATTATTTCATCATTATTGATGGGAGAAGGGATTAATTTTTCCTTTTTAACTTAAAATCATTACTTCTTTTTCTTAAGGAAATTTAGAAAACCTTTAAAATATTCCAATGTGCAGGGATATTTCTTTGTGAAAGTGAGAGCAAGATTTAAACAAACTGAATCTGGGGCTTTTTTGTTGGTTCGTTAATGTCCATAATTTAAAAATATGGAAGCTTAAAAAATGAATGAAAAAGATTAAGTTGCATTTTCTTTCTCTCTCCGAGTAGAAACTCAATCCATGGTGTTAGTTTGGGGTCAAATTTTAAGAGCAATTTGATCGTAGAGAATCAAAATGTTTCAACCTTTCTCCCAAACGGTCAATCTTGTATATCTTAAGTTTGCTTTCAGATCAGTCAAGTTGTCAGATTTTTGCAGCTTTGCCCTGAGAAGAAATTAAATGCTGTCAAAAGTTTGAAATAAAAACATTAGCATTATATGGCATAGAATGTTGGGGCTTTTTTCGTTTGTAATTTTCATAACTAGTGGATATTGATACTGTTATGTTTATTTCATTATCCCCCTCCCCATTCTCCCAGAGTTAATGGTTAGTTTTCATGTAAAAAGGAAAATGCACTCTCCCCCCTTTTTAGGCTTCTGTACTTTAAAATTATGGATGTTAGCTTTTTTGGTGGGGATAAACCGAAAAGATCCCTGGACCTGAAGGAAAACCATTGATTGGTTAGCTGTTGGAATAAGAACATGACCATCTTTTTCTTTTAAACATTAGTTTTCCATTCGTCTTAACTGGAGGTAGAAATGAATATGGCCAAATTCTTAATAGGAAATTATTATAGTCTATTACTAGTTATATGTACCTTATTACATTGGTTGGGATTTAAGAAAATTTTAACTTTAAAAAAAACATTTTGCTGTCTATTTAGTGTCATTATACCATTGATAGAATGTTGGCCTCCGTTTCGGTAGGTTGTGGGTTCAATCCATGGCTGGGTTATCCTTAAGATTTAAAAAATGGTACTCAATGCCTCTCAGCATAAAAAGTAGGATTGAGGAAGCCTGGAGAGGGATGGGTTCTGTCAATCTATCTCGCCCAAGACACACTCGTGAAAACATGGCTGCCCCTACGACACAGTACAGGCAGCCTGTAAAGATTTAACTCGGTCAACTTTTGACTCAGTCACAAGTTAGTATTCAGGTTGAATTTCAACTGTATCGTTATCAGTGCCAGACTGAGTGGAAATAAAAACCCCATAGATTTCTCATTGTACGAATTTCAAAGACGACAATGTTAATTTATCCTCCTACGTAACCTTTCATCTTTGCAAAGTTTGCTCACCTTCTATGTGGAGGAACAGGAAAGGTAAAACAATGAGATCAAAGTCATCATAGTTCATTACACTTTATATGATTCTTTTCTTTTAGGCATGAGTCAAACTTCTTAGTATAAGTATTTTGGTCGAGGCAAATTATTTTGGGGCGAGTAAACTTTCCCTCTAATTTGACTGGTGGTCGGGTTACTTTTTTTTTTTTTTTTGTTGGAATCTTATAGGCTGAGTAGAGAGGACGGAAAACTCTGAAAAGAGTTACGGTTACATAATATGTAGGCAATATTTAAACATTTTTTTAAAGCGATTATGTACATTGATGTAAGGCATAATAACTATTTTTCTTCTAAGAAGTGGGAAACATCCCAATGAAAGGTGATTGACTTGGCAATGACATCTTAGTAATTATAGGTGTAATATAAATAAGTGTATCTTTTATTTAGTTATTTTATCCAACTCTGTTACATGCTGGAAGGGGAATATTGATTAGAAATGCATTCATATTAAGATACCTGAAATGAATCCAGTTGACCATTCCATAATTATTCAAATACGATTACAGCAGAACCTCACCATCTGCGGAATCGCCAACCACAGTTTCACTTATTCGCGTTTGGCCCAATTTAGATATTTTAAATCTAGATCTGTGTTTTTGGTTGCGTCTAGAAATTGCTATTTAGATGATTTTTAATGAAATGTTTAATGTTTAATTAGAAACTGCCAACCAAAATTTCAAGTTTTAAAGCTGGTCTGGCTGGCTATGTATATATAACACGTACAGGCTGAAGCTAGATGGCTGAAAATGTGAACATTTACTCATTATGTCCCGAAGAACCCTCAAAAAAAGATTTTTTAGAGGAAGATTCAATTTACATTGTTAGTTTATGCTAAATTGGTTCCTAGTTTGTGCCCAACTGTATTCATACTTTCTTTTTGAAAATTCAGACTTTAATGATTCAACAAAAAGGCGAGAAGTAACTAATTCCTTGATCACCCCTTTTTCCAATTTTTTAATTGATCACCCCCAATGCGGCCAAAAGACGTTGGCCACATGACAGTTTCTATTGAGTGACTAACCAGACCTGTCTCTTTTAATGTTTAATCTCTTTATAATATTCTGATTTTAATTTTTTCTTTTTTATTTCAGGTAAGTTTTGAAAGAGCTTTGAAATATGAATCTATTGGTAAGAAAAGCTTTATTTTATTTTTTTTTCCAAAATTCGGCTGTTTTACTAAAGCTGTAAAATTTATTTTTTTGAATTCAAACTGAATTTATTAGATTTGTGCAAAAATTCCCAGCATTTTTATTTGAAAACTAGAGACTGAATACACAGTTGAAAACCGTTTTTTTTCGCTAGAAACTTATGCACGCATCTAATACTTCCCTAATTTTTTACTTGAATGATGTCTTAGGTTCAAAAGTCTCAAGCTATCTGAATTCTTAGATAAAGTATTTTCATTATTGATTTTTGACCAGTTTTTTTATTGGATCATTATATTTAGAGATATAGATATATAGATATAGATATATCAATTTCACTTTCACTAAGTTGTACGTAGACACTTCTTGACTAGTTTATCTTTTTCATCTTGAGGTTTTTTATCACAACGTTCTAAGTTGATACACTGTATGACCATTAATCAGTTAAAGCGAGGTCCATCTTAGACCATGCTCCCAGGACATGGAATGCCAGTTCAAGTCTTATCTGAGGCTACTTTAATATACAGTTCACATTACTTACTTCAATGGTTGTAGTGTGTATTGACTACAAGCTTTGTGATGATGTAACAGTGAAAATGAAGTCCGACTTCCTTGTCAAAAAACAAACTTTGAGCATGCACCTGCTACCATTTGAAATCCAGCAGGGAGAAAGAAATACCAGTGGCCTGGATGAGGAAAAAAGAAGAGCACCGCCAATAGCCTGTATGTTGTGAGAAACGTTACTATAAAAAAAGCATGGCTTTGATGAGCCGGCAGTAGCGTCTTGGACTTTGTAGTGAGTGTTGATAGCAGTGACTGCTTGCTGGTGTTAAGCAAGAAGGTGTCCCATTGGAGGTTTTGTTCTGGCGTTACAGCTTGGTGACTTCTTGCACTGAACTGTGTCAGTTTTTTTCCTACCCCCTTTTATTTTCTACAGATGAAAAAAAGCAACAAGATGAAAGATCAACAAGAAGTGTCTAGGTACAATTTAATGAAATTGAGCTTGCTTACGCTATATATGTTTGTGCATCTATATTATGATCCAGTTTCTGTATGTTTGTTGGTGTTTAACCTAACACAGCAAAAACGGCACAATTTTTGTTAAGCGATACTATTAAAATGCTCTAATGTTGAGAATAAAGCAATTTCTAATCCAACTTGGCCACTGGTTTCCAAGTGATTTCCAGTTAAAAATCTTAGTCAACAATAAAGAGATATAAGATGAAGAAAGTGAGAAATGAAATAATAATAAAGTTTTTCGTTTTTCCGTTGTAATTACAATACTTCCAAATTTATATGGCAATTCTAAGCAAAAGCTGTGATTTCAATGATTTCATGATTGTCTCTTTTCTCAACGAGTGTTCCAGCAGGATAAAAATAAGTAAAAATTCCTTGCTCTGTCTCGCTCACAGTATGAGCAAATCCTATTTCTGTTATCTTTTGACTGAAGATAGGAAGTGACTTTACATCAAACCAAGGCTGCCGAAGGCGGACCTTAAGCAAGTATTTGTTGCATTTTTTTAAGTCAGTAAACAAAAAAACGATAGAAAGCCTTAAATAAAATTTAGGATTTTAGACAGAAGCAACAAAAACACTTTCGAGTGAGACAGAGGCAGAAGGGGAAGAAACGTATTTACTTTGTATGCTTGTAAACAGTCAATCTTGTTGATATAAAAGGATAAATCCTTGTGTTCAATGCCAGATATTTGTGAATGCAAAATCAACCTTGTATACATGAGGATTGCACTATAACAGTGGTTCCCAACCACTGGCCCGCGGACCGGTACTGGCCCTCGGACCGGTACTGGCCCTCGGACCGGTACTGGCCCGATAAGCATGTGCTAACCAGACTGCAAGGAAATGATATGATTTGGTGGTGTTCTCCTTATAAAATAAAAACAAATTTATTTTCCTTTGATCTTAATATTAAATTCATTAGATAAACCCTTT
>VCCN01005031.1:1896397-1907159 GCA_006491835.1 Architeuthis dux | reverse complement strand
TAGGTTTCTTCAGTTTTTAAGTTTGGCTGGCTGGCTATGTATTTGTCATGCGTACATCAATGAAAATTTAAACATTTATTCCTTATAATGTCTAGGAAAGTTTTTTTAGTGGGGGTGAACCTCCCACTAAAAACTTTTTTACAATGAAATTTCATGCTAAATTGGTCCCTTAGTTTTTTTTTTTTTTTAAAAATCAGCCCTTTTTTTTAGAGATCACCACCCAACAAAAGGTGAGAGAAGTGACTTATTCATTGATCACCCCCAACATGTTATACTGCCAAAAGACGTTGGTCACGTGATGGTTTCTATTGAGTGACTAACCAGACCTGTTTTTCTTTTCCCCTTCTGTATACTTTCATTCTCATGAAGGTGTGTCTAATGTTAATTTTAATCCTCTTTTCTCTTCATCACTAAAACACCTTCCATTATCTTCACAATATGCGACTGGCTTTCCCTCCAGGTTTGGGGCCACCAACAATCCATCTATTGCCAAGTGTGGCAGGCGACCTTGAGAAATATTTGCTTATCTACAATATGTATACTCATGAGTTCTCTGCATGAACAGATATGAATACACACCTGTAGGTTGTTCATATATTTTTCATTTGTGTTATGCATAATAGAACGTGTATTCATGTTTGTGTGTAATGTATGTATTTTATATGCCTACACATGTGCATTTGTTTTCTTGAACCTATATTTGCCCGGCCCTGGTGTGAACGACTGTTAGCAGTCGTTCACACCAGCGCCAGGCAAATATAGGTTCTCAATTAATAAAATGTCTTTATAATTATCATATTTAGATATAAAATTATCCATCATTTGATTTCATACTGTCAACATAGAGAACCACATATTTGTGCCTAAATATGAACGTGTGAGTAGAGAAGCCAGCAAAGTGTAGGATTAAAAGACTCCTGCCTACCATGAGAACTTTGTTAGCCCAATTGGTAGAGCAGAACCTGCGTATAAGGTTGCTTCCAGGGTGGACGCGGGTTCAATCCCTATACAGAGCTTATTTCTTTATTCACATTTATGATGTAGGCCAGTCATTCACACCAGTGCCTGGCAAATATAGGTTCTCTACTAATAAAATGTAAAAAAATGACATTAATTAGAAATCTTGTTTTGTATGACCTGCTCATTAATGGAATATTCCATGATTAACCATGACTTTAACTGAAACAATGTTAAGTGAAACCGATTTTACCATAGACACAATTATATAAATTGGGATTATTTAATTCATTGTAGTGTGAGAATTTTGTGACTAACTTATGTCTAGCCAAAAAAATCACCTAATTTGCAATTCCACCTACAATATTTTATATTATCGTATATTTATATCTTTTTCTCAACAATGTTATATAAAACAAAACAATGTTGAATGAAACAACGTTAATCGAGGAGTTCCTGTAATCTATTGTGTAAATATGTTTGTATGAACGGAAAAAACAAAAATCTGTCTGGAGGGTGTTGCCGTTTCCTTTTTGACAAGTCCTATCCAAATATGTATGCATTTCAGTTAGTGATGTCAGTGTCACCATTGTTGATCCCCCCCCTCATGCATTTATATACCTAGAACCTATCCTAAGCTTTATAGGATGTCAACTTTCAATTGGACGTAAGTGGTTATTGAAGGTGCAGAGTGATGTAACGGTTATCAGCACGGAAAAACAGAATCAGTGAACCAAGTTTTGGTCGGGACCGCTTGCATTCACTTCGCACTAATGCCCTTGGGAAAGGCATGTAACCATGTCTTCCCATAGCTATAGGTAAATAGCAGGGCAGTTGGAACCTTTTTAACCATGTAAAGGCAATCCAACTAAGAGAAGGTTACTTTGAAAGAAAAAACAGGAATCCCAAGTAAAGGAGCTGGATGGGTATGGGGTTAGCAATTTCATCCCGTAAAAAGTCAAACTGCAGATGTGGCCCTATGCTCCACAAGGAGCCTACAGGAACCAATCATGATGATGAGCGGTTATTATGGTTACATTTGTTTACCAAAAGACGTTGGTCACGTGACAGTTTCTTTTAAGTGACTAACCAGAACCGTGTTTTTTTTTGTTTTTTTTTTTTCCTCATGCTTTCTCTTTTATCAAATTTTGCTTTTGTCTTTTCGCTCATATTATTGTGTCGCTTGATCAGAATATCTTTTGCTGTCTTTCCCATCAAGATCTATTGGAAAACTGTCAACTGGATTTGAATTACTTGGGTAATATATTCAATTCAGTCCAAAAGCAATCTGGAAGTAATTGTTCAACTAATACTTCATTTGTAGAAGGGGGCGGTGGAAGGCTTAATACCCAGTGTGTATGAACAAAAGAAGGGAAAAAAAAGAAAAAAAGATTGTATGTGAAAATAGGATTATAATATCTTGATACATCTTCTTGTCATCATTTGATTCATGTAAAATGACGTCAAGCCTGGTCTTGCTTACAAAGAATGCGTTTTTGATGAATGTATGTTGTTTGTCAGATTTTATGAGTTTAATCCTTTTGGGCATGCAGGGAAGAATGCTTTCTTCACTTTTGTCTGTAGATTCATGAAGGATGACAATACAAATTGAACCTCTTTAATATGACAAGCTTGGGACCTGGCCTTTGGTGGACTACAGAAAATGCTGGACTATAGAAATTGACCTTTAAGACCCCTTTTTTTTCTTTTTCTTTTCTTTCCTACAAAAAACTTGAAAATTTGCTCCTTTTGTTTCTTTAAGTCATACAGAATAGACGATCCGACCCCATAGTACTCCCACAAACTCTTTACAGAAGTTAATTCTTCTAATCTTTTCAGTAACACCACCTTTTCAAGCATAGATAAAGTTTTATGCTTACACTTTTTAGCACTAGCACCATCTTCTGCACCTCTTGGTCGACATCCGGAACTTGAATATATGAAATTGATAGGAGTCTCACCAAAACACTTGGCTGCAGTGTAAACAAAGTTTGGTGCCTTAGCGCTGCTAACAGTGCTGCCCTGGTGGCAGATTCAAAGCATGCCAGACCACAGAATGCTGGGTTAAAGATTTTCAAGCTGTAGTACAATTTTTGCTAATTCTGTCTTTATTAAACCTTTTGACAATGATACTAAATGGTAACTTCTGTGCCGGGTTTTTTCTCATAAAGAAATTGATGAAAATAGAAAGTCTTCATTAACTAGTTGTCATCTCACCAAAGTAAATATGCAAATTTCCTTTGTTTGCACAAGGATATGCTGCCATCTTGCAAAAGTACAACACACTATCGTGAGTTGAGTTATCTAGTTTGTGGCACAAGACTGATTAACATGTTATTGTAAGAAAAGTTATCTTGTCCATGTCACTAGACTAATAACTTGCTAGTGAGTGATTCCGCCTGTGGCGGCTGAGAACAAGTTAAATCTTCTCAGAATTATTCAAAGGTTTCTTTTAATAAAACAAGAACCATAAGTTCAACGATGCGTCCACCATCCTTATGTCCATATCTGTGATTTCTGATTTTAAAGGGATTCTAAACGAAGTAGTAGTAGCATTACTAGTTGTAGTAGTAGGAAGAGGAAGGTGAGGATGGTTCACCTGAAAATCTGGCTATTAAAAAAACAATTAGTAAGTTTAAATTAAAATAAGTTTTTTATTTATTTATTTTTAAAAATTTTTAATTTTTTCATTTTATCAATTTGTTCTGGAGTCGGTTATTTTATTTGATAAGTGGGCTTTAAATGAGTATATATAACGTTTTTAGCTATAAAGTTAGCTGGAAATTGAAAAATTTAGCCGATTTTAGACAATTGTTTTTTGTTTTTTAGACGGTTTTAGCTATTAATAACAAACAATACTTGGTAACACTAAAAAAAACAAACGCTTGATAGGTCATCTATTGATCAGAATGGAAGTTCTTTTAATGACATCATACATTTTCTTCTTGACAGTATATTATATATATCTCCTTCCTCTTTCTGTTGTTTATGCAAACGGAACCGAGCGACCGAAAAGCGCCTATAGAAAAGATTTCTTTTTTTTTTTAAAAATCGGTGGATTTTTTTTTTTTTTTTTTTTTTTTTTTTTTTTCTTTTTAGTCAATGTTACAATTTGTACAGTTTTCTGGGAGATGATAAATAAATCCTCTTTGATATACCTTTTGCACCATTATTGGGATAGTTTATGAAGGTGTGGCAGTATATACAGTAAAAGAATAATTTTATCTCAAAATTACAAATTTAGATTTTGTGCTGAGGAATTTTTTAACAACAAATCACTGACTTCTTGTCTGGTATTTGCGAAATAGATGTGTTTACCAGTATTTTGTGTCACCAAGTGATTCCACCACTAACCAAAAGTGAACATTAGTGATTTACCAAACAATGAGTACTAAGTGGCCACTTATCTTTGGCTATTTCTAGTTCAAGTGGAGATCCTGAAGATGGTCATTAAGGTAATAATGGGAACTAGTTTTTGTCCGTTGTGCTCACTGTCCAAAACCTACATGTAATTTTCAACTTTCCTGCCACAGAATAAAGTGAAAACGTTTGGTTTGATTGTTTTTCTGCTCCCTTCTGAGGTTTAATGTAGTTTTGTTCAGTTTTATTATTTGTAAACTGTAAGGATTATTATGATAGATATCAACAGATTTAAAATGCAACAAAAAACGTACTCACAGATTCGATTTATTCATACTTATTTACAGCAACGCAACTCTGACACGTGTGTTGTGTACGATCTCTTAAAACCAATATGGCGTTTCGTTCACCAGAACGTTAACAGTGCCCCCTTACTGGAAGTCGATAAGCGCTCTTCCGCCTAAGGGCCATAACTCAAGATACTTAACATAAACTTTCATGTACTTGAAATAGACAGGAGTCAATTGCGTCATTAAGTCAGCCTCAGTTTAGTTCGGGTGGGATTAAACTATTAAGTTAAATTGGTAGTTAGATTTGTTATGACCGATATCAGAATAAAGATTATTTTAAAAAAAATATTGATATTCTTGCAAATAACTCTAGTGCTGAACTTCACCATTTCAGTTCAAAGAGGACAGAGGACATTCAACCCATTTGATTATGTGTATGTTGCCCAATCTGTGTCCACATCAAATATTGGACAGTATAAATACAATTATAGCCAATCAACTTCACGACACAGGGATTACAATATTAGTTTACTTACTTCCTATTAGTTTTCTGCTCAACTCATCTGACTAGTCTGTTTACCTATGTTCCTTTTAGAACCTCCTTCCAATCAACTGTCATATTTCTATATTGCCATGATCCCAGATCCATTGTATAGCTGTATGTGTGAATAGCTTTATAGCTCTAATGAGACAACCTTGATAAGCTTGTCTCCTAATAGTCGTTGAACTGAAATGGTGAATTTCAACAGAGTTAATCGCGATGTGCTAGTTAAATGTTGCCTCCTACCATTGTGATGGTGTATCAGTGCAATCAATTATGATTGCCTGGAAGTATTAACATTTTTGAATACACCGCTGTTAATCACTGCCTTAATCGATCAATGGTAGGTTGTGGGTGCAATCCAAAAAAATGGTATTCAATGCCTGTCTGCTAAACACTCTGCATAAAGAGTAGGATTGAGGATGCCTATAGAGATGGACTTCGTCAGGCTATCTTGCCCAACACACACCAGTGATGAGTGCCCCAATGATACTGGGGATGGAAAAACCTGTACTAGGTTTAGGGACCAAGGACCAAGGCCATAACCTGTTTAGCGCTATGGCCTTTTTGACCATATAGCAAAAAACACTACTGTCAACCAAAACTGTCACCAAAGGTTTCTTCAGTTTTTAAGCTGGTCCGGCTGTCCTTTTTAGGCTGATATATCACCTGTGTAGTGTTTTGGGCTATGTTATCAAGTCCATATATTGGCCTGGCACTGCTATAAGGGTTAAGCAATACCCAAAAGTGAATTTCTTTGCAGTTCTCAAAGGAAATGGTGTTCATGTAATTGAACGAAACATTCGAGAGAGATTTGCTGACATTTCTCTTCAAAGGATTTAACTTGTCACTGAAACCAAGTTTCAGTAATGCTGATTCCTTGCTTATCTCGAAAGCTTTAAAATCTGTGCATTGAACTAACCAGAGATTGGCTTTGACAGTAACGTACAGGTGGTGGGTAGGATAAGTAGATTGATTAGTTAATCTGAAATAACAGTCGAAGAGAGAGACATGGGAATAGAGAGATTATTGGTGATAGCCTTGATGTTGAATTGCAATAGTGTTAAAAAAAGAATGAGTCTTCAACCTTGATGTTGATAAATGCGATAGTATTGAAAAAAAAGTTCTCTTGTGTACCGCAGTCTTAAATCTAGCTCAGTGGTTACCAACCAGGGAGTTGGGTAGTCCTAAGGGGGGAATAAGGCTATTAGATAAAAATAAAAGTCCAGTCTAGAGATTCTTTTCTGCACTTCTATCTATCAAGTCGAATGCTCGAAATAAGCTCCAAGTTGAGAATGATTTAAAATGTGCTTTCTTACTAATAGACCCACAAATTGAGGAACTAGTAGCAAAAACCAAGAACAGAGATCACATTGATGTGTATATCAGTTACAATAGCAGTATTCTTCTTCTTCCTTTTTTTTTTTTGTTTTTTTTTTGTAATAAATTGGGATTTCAAATGTGTTCTAATTATTTTTGCTTGCTTTCTTTGAGTAACAAATAAACAGCAGCAGCTGTACAATTATAATATTAAACTAATTTTTAGTATGAAGCTGTCTAATTATTCGTAAAATAAAGTTATTTGAAAATAGTATTTTTTTGCAACTTAAATGGAAGTGGGGGAGGGGGGTACAAGTAATCTTATTGACGAAAGTGAGGAATTACTCAAAGGTTGGGAAGTCACTGATCTAGCTGTTCATGCTTCTTGGGTTGCTAGGGATTTTACAAATATACAAACCACTTATGGTATATAAATGACTACATTTGGCTAGTTACTTCACTTAAATCTAAACTTTTCTATTTAACATCTATTGTCAAATTCCCCCCCCCTCTCCATAACAAGAACTAAACCTCACCTAATTCAGGGGAGTAAACTCTTTACTGTTTGTTTGTTGCGTCATGTTAAACCAAACCGATATATAAAATTAATATTTTCCTACTGTGATTTGAAATCATGACCAAATGATTAGTAGGTGGCTCTCTTACCAACTGAGCTGAACTGACACGTCTTATATATTTACAAATTTATTATATATACAATGCAAAAGTTACAGTAAACATCTTCAGTCGGAATAGAAGTAGGAGTGGAGTTTGACTCAGCACGGCTTGTTAAAATATGTGCAGGTGTTGTAAATAGACCTTTCATGACCCTTGCTCTAGAATAGGTTATTTATTCTGAGTGGTGGGCCTTGCGACAAATGAGGTCCAACCAACATGACGAAGACGACGATCAAAAGAGATCACATTTTTGTTTCAATCAGCAGCAGCTGTCGCTGATGATTGAAATTTAATATGGCGATGAGAGAGGAGGTTAGATCAATCTCTCTTACTCTCGGACAAGATTTTTCTCACTAGTCTTCCGTATTGAAGAGATCTTTTTCACTAGTCTTCCGTATTGAAGAGATCTTTTTCACTAGTCTTCCGTATTGTTTATTGTTTAAAGAGCATCCAACGTATATGCCAATTGTTCTGTTCCACGCTTCAAGGATTGATTTCAAACAAAGGCATAGAACTCAAATTCCATTGGATTTGTGTTAGGCAATGAAAGAGTTGTCATCGATTTGGGTAAATCTGAAAATTCTAGTGGAGGATTAACATTTGTAGCATTATCTTGCTTGAAATCATTTGATGGATTATTTCTGATACCAATGACATGGGAACATCTTGAACAAATAAACAAAACTTTCCATTAAACAACAATGGGAAGAAAAAAAAAGACTTGGAAAATTGTACAGAAATCTTCATCAATAGCCAGGTTTCGCTTTGCTCAGACCAGTAATTTATAATGAGTAATTGTTGTTGTGAGTTGGAAATGTTAATTAAAATTTAAAAAAAAAAATTATATATTGTAAATTTAAGATTTATTAAAAATACTAGTTAATCCCTGTGAAAAAATTCAGATATATTTGAATTTCTATGAGATTACTGAGTATAAATCAACCCCCAAAACTAAAGTTTAATTCAAGTTTAATCCAATATTTGCCAGATCAATCAACTCTCCAATATAAGGCAGCATTGTGTACATCAGACTGTCATGGGGTCTAAACAGACTAATATGATCCATTTACTAAAACTCAAACAGTCATTGCTGTGCCAACTTAGTACGAAAGTAAAAAAAAAATGTTAGCTTCTTTAGCGGTGATCGGTCAAATCAGTCCTTATTATGCAATGCATTTTTTACGGTTAAGTCATCCGACTTTGCTGAAGATTCTTTATGCTTATAAGTCGACTTATATGCTGGTATATACAATACTTGTTTTTATTTATTTATTTTATTTAAGAAAAACTCTTAAAAGTTAAGTAAAAATGGAAGAGTTCATTGTTATGGAGAGAGAAACACACAGAAAAAGTCACTGTTTATTATACAGATAGATTTACATGTATTTAAATTGCCATATACGAATATGTATATGAAATGACAGCCGTGTCAGCAAGTATAAAAGTTAACCCTAAAATATAGGCGTTTATACTTTAGCTTAAATTCCCTCTGACTAAATTTCCATTTATATACAGGCGTCCTTCCTTTATTTGACACATATATTGATTACATTCTATAAGATATTTGCCTGAAATTTGGCATATACACTAATTCATGTGTGCTCTCTGCAACTAAGCCCTAATAAAAGACCTCCGATGTGGTATTCAACCTAAAATCTTCAATATTTAATGCTAGCTTTTATTTGGTAACCACACCCTATCTTCAATGTGTTATGAAATAAAATGAAACGCCATATCTGGGATTTTTTTCATTTCATTTCATTGTATAGATATATGCCTGATTAATCTTTTGTGCTGTTTTGCATATTTACTCTCCTTTGTTCATCAATTTCGTGACTTTTCACATGAAGCATTCCATTGTTTAAGAGATTTGCATATTTCTGGGATGTTGCCCCCAATTGTGATTAATGTCCAATTCCTATTTTTGGGATCTAACATTAGGCAAGAGCTGAGAGATCCTAGACAGTGTCATTAAATCTTTCTAATTTCTTCCTAATTACTTTTTTATCTTCTGCCCATTATTTTCCCAGACAAAAATGGGTTCCATGATTTAGAACCTTTGTACGAGCTCTATCTGAAAACTATCCAGTCATTTAATATTAACTAAAAAGTAGTCTACGTACTCCCCTTGGGACCTCACAAATTTATCCCAGCGTCCTGTCCACTTTTCAAACAGTCTACAAAGTTCACTTTTGGGATTGCCATCATCTGCCTCATCATGTTCTCCTCAATCTTGTCCAATCTGGACTGTCAAGGGGACTGACAGATCTGGGTGATAATGTTTTGCCAAAAAAACCTACATGAGACGTAAAGAATAGGAAGATTTGGTCATTGGGAATGTACACACAGTAAACAAGCTCACTCAATGGCATCACCTTGCTAACTGAGTAACCACATAGGATAGTGTCTGTTCATGCATGTGCAGTAATGTCCCCTCTGATTGGTTGCCAAGTTACAGCAACAGTTCTATAGATATTCAAAATGGTTGGGTACTTTCCGGACAGACCTTGAATGTGCTTTACAGAGATATCTTTTTTTTTCAGTAAATATAGCTATCTTACTATAATAATACGCCATGTGTATTTATTTATTTGTCCTCTGTCGCACTAAGGGACGCAGCACCTGTATATTATCATTAACTAGGTTACCACATGATGTAGTAAAAATTGAATTTCATGTTCTGATGACATAGTAAGAAAATTGAATTTAGAGAGTAATAAAAATATAAAAAGTAATAAAAACTAGCATTCCAAGGAAAATTATGAATCACTGCCACTCATATATGCTATGTTGGGGGTGATCAATTAAAAAGTTGGAAAAACGGGGTGATCAATGAGTAAGTTACTTCTCTCACCTTTTGTTGGGCTGTGATCACTAAAAAAAAGGTCTGAATTTTCAACAAAAAACAAGCAAGCACAAACTAGTGACCAATTTAGAATAAACTTGCATTGCATATTGAACCCCGCTCTAAAATCCTATTTAAGGGGGGAAATTTTCAAAAAAACAAACATTTTCCCTACTCATTGAGGGGAGTGTGTGCATGCACAAAATTTCAATTTTCTACTATGAACGGTTAGGGCTTGGCGAAGTCTAGATACATAGATACATATAAATGTCAGAACACATGACTAACCGAAACCCAGCAAAAACAAGTAGCAGTGATTAACAAAATATCAAAAAAGTCTGTTTGTGGTCAACAGAATGCTATTCTCCGAGCTCACTGCAATGCAAATCTCTATTATCCTAGTAAATAAAATGCAATGAGTAGTGATGTTTCATATATGCAGTCTTTTTCGACGGCACAGGTAAACTAGTTTTATTTCTATCAGCCAAACATTATTTACTCACAATTGGAATCAAACCACAGATTCTGTGACCTTCAGTTTAATTCCAAGGTCTCATTAAGATGTGTTAATAATTAAAATATTATTATTCTGGTCTAAATATATAATTAAGAGCTGTTATAGATATTAGTAAGGCCACACCTGGACATATTAGTAACCTGTGTTTAAGTAATTTTAGGTTAAAACCTTTTGAGTTAATTTGCTTATTAGCAAATGTCAAGTGAATGTTGATTATCTCTGCCAACAAAGTTGGGGAGGTATATGTATTCGGT
>VCCN01005031.1:1876742-1888532 GCA_006491835.1 Architeuthis dux | reverse complement strand
TTTCTTCTGTCTGGTTAGTGCTATCCATTATCCAAAGAATCAGACTCTCTTTGATATTGGCAATTAATTCATTATAAATATTCTGTCTTTATCAGCATCAATTATCCAGCACTCGGAATTATCATAGACCTTATGACTTCCTGTTCAATACACTGACCGCTGAGCAACGTTTTCCCAATATGGTCTGTCTGCTGATCAATAATATATAATTATGTGTGCAATATACAGTCATTACCATAATTGTACGGTTGATAATTTTTCACAAAAAATACTCTAGCCAATTTATTAAGCTGAAATAGTTCCCACTTCCTTCTTCATTGATCTTTTTTTGTACAATAATATTTGGCATATCTACTTCTAACATGGCAAATAAAGATCTAAAAGGAGACAAATATAATATATTTTTAATATCTAAATTCTTTTTTATTTGAAGTGTATATAAAAATATATTTTGAGGATCTGCCAATCCTCCAAAAATCTCACTTGATGGTAATTTTTCTTTGCCAACGAAGTTGGAAGAGGTATATGTATTCACCCATGTCCATCTGTCTATCCGTCTGTTTGTCCACACAATATCTCAAAGTAATGAATTTCAATGAAATATGTGGCTAATAGGCTATGGAAGAAGTGATTAAATTTTTAGTTACATCTTCTATATTGTAGCTATATGTCCACAGTTACATCTTCTATATTGTAGCTATATGTCCACAGTTACATCTTCTATATTGTCCATGCCACAGAATATCATCAAAAGATTGCACAAGGAAGTTATTTTTAAATTTGTCAAGTGTATTTTGCAATATGAAAAGATTTCTCACATTATTTTTCTAGCAGCTTGAAAGGATTAGTAATGTTATTTTTACATTGTGATACATGATTGGAAAAAATAATTAAACTTGTATATAAATCAAGGATAGAAAACCAAACTAGAGCCTGCATTTCTTGAAGGAACTGTGCAAAGGTTCATTTTAGCATTATAGTTACATTGTAAATAGAATCCTGCCTCTAAAACCTTAAAAAATTAACATTTTTCAAAACTGTATGTAAGTGCAATACGTGGCATTAAGACTCACCAACTAGCATTGGAATGGTGTTGATATCTCAAACTGTAGAAGTGGTGCCAAAAATGAGCAGAAAAAGAATAAATAAATAATACACAGGTCTGGTTAGTCTCTCAATAGAAACCATCATGTGATCAATGTCTTTTGGCAGCATCCCGTGATGGGGGTGATCAATTAAAAAAATTGTAAAAAAAGAGTGATCAATGAATAAATTACTTGCCTTTTGTTGGGCAGTGAATTTTCAAAAAACAAGTGGACACAAACTAAGAGACCAATTTAGCATAAACTTACATTGCAAATTGACCCAACCCCCCCCTCACTAAAAACCTATTTAGGAGGCAGAATTTTCAAAAAACAAAAATCCTTTTTTTCTAAACATAAGGATTAAATGTTTAAATTTTCAGCCTTCTAGCTCCATTGGTGTGGCCTGTACTTGTGATACATACATAGCCAGCCAGCCAGACCAACCTAATAACTGAAGAAACCTATGTTAATGGTTTCTAATAGAAGAGCCATAGTGTGCTTGCACATGAGTAATCAAAACTAATAATTTCTCTCAGCAAAAAAACTAAGTCTTTTAAAATGAAATACCAGTTCACTCCCCCCCCTCCTCTTTCAGTTCTCCTTCCAGTTATTTTGTAACTGCAAATTCTGTAATACTAATGAAGCCAGAGACGTTTTTTTTTATTCTAGTCTTTTATTCGAAAGTGTCTTAATTCTTGTGTACCCCATCACGCACTGTCTAGACTTTCATTTATTTGTCTAATCTCTTTATCTTTTTCGTTTTGCTTGTTGTCTAGCAGCTTCTTCAAGCTCTGTGTGAAAATGTTGGCATAGCTGTGCAAATGGCCAGTGAATTATTTAAACTGACTTTTTATTTATTTTATATCCTATTGCCTCACCATGACAACTGTTAAGCTTAAAAGCATTTGAACTGTTCTGGACTATTAGTGCTTGTGCAATCGTATATGAAGGGGTTAAATTTCTTTCTTTTCATACTATTGACCTCTTTGACTTGTTGATTGCTCAGCTTAGTTGCTACCCTGTGTCATGCGACACCCGTGGCAATGATTTTGTCTCCATTTCTCAAATGATCCATGGAGACCCAAACATTGTAGCAATTATGGGTTTTTACTGAACCCGGGGTGCTAATGGACCGACTTACAGAGCTAACTGCCCTGCTATTTACCCATAGCTGGAGGGAAGAAGTAAATTCAGGCCTTTCCCAAGGGCAATAGTGCAAACTGTCCCAGCCAGAGTTTAAACTAGCTTTGTTGATTCAATTCTACATGCTGTTAACCACTAAGCCACCTGCCCTTCTGGTTCTGGGAAGACTAATATTAATTTGCCATGTACGTTTATGCTAAATTGGTCCCTTAGTTTGTGTCTAGCTGCATTCATGCTTGTTTTTTGAAAATTCAGACATTTTTAGTGATCACTACCCAACAAAAGGCCAGAGAAGTAACTTATTCATTTATCACCCCTTTTTTCTAATTTTTTAATTGATCACCTGCATTTTGGGGTTTTGGTCGATATCCTGTTTATGTCTTTCAACACCTGTTGGGGTCAAATCTGTGACCCCTGCCCACAGCTGCCTAAATATCTAGCGAAAGCACAATGTCCTAGCTGGAGTTTGAACTCTGTTCGTTGTTTCCATTTTCTGTCCCATTAACCCTTAGGCCACTTGCACCTCCTTGATTTGTTGATATCTATTAGAATAATTATCTTTTCTACACTTTATGCTATAGTTTTGGAGAATATATAACCACGTATATGGATAGTTTGTCATGCAAGAATATTTTTCTCTTTTGGTAATACTTGACTTTTCAAGCCATTTCAAATATACATGCTTTTTGTGTTTTGTTTTTTCAATGTTATATGAAAATTAAATTAGCTATGAGGCTTTTAGCCTAAGCCTTGACTATGACATTCATCTTTACTGGAATAAACAATTTTTTGAACCGATCATCATAGAAAAACAAAATTTATAGAGAAGGGAGACGGGCAAAGTTTTTAACTAATGCGTGTTGTGTTTACATAATGTGAATATTAACCCATTAACTGCAGGTGGTGAAGAGTGATAGATAATCATTGCAAGATAAAAGCGCTGACTCACAGAACTGAAGTTTCCATCAATCACAATAAAACAAATTTTATTGTCCATAACTTTAAGAAAAGTCATTAACATAGCAACTTTTGTTCAGATAATCTAACTCTTCTTGCCATCTTTGATGTTAACACTGCGTTTTGGCTAATTCATTCTACAGCCTTCTTCAAGTGTAATCTGTTATATCCGTAAGGAAAGTGTCTTTTTTTCTTTCTTTTTGTTGCTTTGCATTGCTGGTAAAAGAGACCGATAAAATAGACTCTCTTTCTTTACGGATATTACATAAGGCTGTGGGATGAATCAGCTAAAATGTTAACATTAATGATGGGAAGAAGAGATTTGATTGTTCGAATGAAAGTTGGTAAGAATTCTTATTTTTAGCCATAGCACTGTAATGACAGAAATTCCCGTCATTCGTGTTTAATGGTAGGAATATGAGTAGATAACAATATAAGACTTGGAAAACTCAGTTGGGAAAGTTGTTACAAAAATCTATTGAAAATGAACTAAATCCATATACTGCGAAAAACATGCATAAATAAAAATGTCTTTTTAAATGGGAAAATCTTATCAGAATATATTTCTTGATAGATGAGTCACATGAGCGCATAACTTGTTTTTCATTGTTCATTTTTTTAAAAAGCAGCTGCAAGTGTACTGAGTGAGAAAAATAACCTATTTACACCTTTTTATATGAATAATAGTACAATTGGACTTTAAATCTTTAGATTTTTCACTTGTTATAACATCAAGTTGTTTTTTTATTGTAGATGACAAAAGTGAAATACAAGAACTTAGTTGGGAAAATCAAAGAACATTCTGTGTTATCTACAGTTGGTCTCTTTATGACTGCAAACTGAACCACTACCTCATTTTGTAAAAAGGTTTAAATTTAACTGTTTACTGTAGATACAGAGGTCTCTTGATATAGTGTGGTTCGTTATAGCATGGTTTGTGATATAAGGTGGGTGGATTGGCGACCCAAACAGTTTTGCCTATATTATCGCCCACTCGTACGGAAAGCCATTAATAAAAACAGAATTTAAAAGACTTAATGACTAAAATATTAAATTTCTTCAATTTGCAATCAATTAAAATATAATTACATGGTGTTTTACACATAATTTCATTGAATTTGTAATGAAAACAACACCTTCGTTTACTGGTGAACTTGGCTCTAATAATTGACTTTTGATTATCCATAGTTCACTTGTAACATGGTTGTGTTCCTTGGACCCGAACACCCGTGTTATAAAGGGGGACTACTGTATTGTTTTTAGTCTCTTTGCTGATTTTCTATTTCTTTCTATACTGAAAAGTATTAAGAATGTCTTTGCATTCACCACCTCCAGTCCAGTAGTCTACCACTGAGCTGTGCTTACAAGATCTCTTTATAGTTTTTTATTGCCTGACATGACTCACCTGTGTTTTGTGCTTCTTCAGTGGACCATACAAAAGCATTTGTAAATGGTTGTCAGGTGTAGATGTCCATACATTTGGTTGCTATGAATGCACATTCAGACCAAGTGTTTCTGAAATTAGGACACCCGTTCTGTTCATTTATACAATAAATGATTAAGTAGGTAAATAGAATTGTGTAACAAAATAAATACAAGTGGATGACATCAGAGATTAATAGGGACAGCAAGGAAATACTTTAGATTAACTTGGTGTTCAGGTAGATTCTTGCTAGTTTACCGGCTCTAAACATGTATTAACACTTTTCTTAGCTGCCTAGAGCAGTGGTTTCGAAACTTTGAAAACTCAAGGACCCTTTTAAAGGAAATATTCTGCTGACCCCCAACCATTATCTGACAGAACCCCAGGGGTCTGTGGACCACAGTTTCAAAACCACTGGACAAGGCCAATTTCAAGTCCTTTTTCTTTTTATTTATTAAGATGGTTAGCAGCATAGTTCCCTCTAAGATGTGTGTGCACACATCTTTTGCAATTAATGTACAAAGGAAATTAATGTGTGCACAAAATATGTGTGCCTAAAATAATGTAGTAATTAATAATCTTAACTAAATGTTACTTTATAGAATGCAATCATACTTGTATTATATTAAAACATGCCAATGTAATTTCATTAGCCATGAGTGATAGTGTGCCAAAATTATCTTGAAACAATTTCAGGTTACATTTTCACAAGCATTCAATGCGTTACATACTTTGGTCACAGGAAAATAATTTGCCCAACATAAGATTTTTGCACACACTGACTACTAAATATCAGAGGGAACATAGGTAAGCAGCCTTTGTTAGTGAGCTCAATCCTCATGCTCTTGTGCCAAAGTTGACTCTCTTCAATAAATACCTTTTTGGAAAAAAAAAATGTTCATTATCCTTATAAAACCTAAAGAGTAAAATCTAAACCCTAAACCAGTGAAGATAAATATTATTCATTATCTTTGGTTTCTGATGGAATGTGAGCAAATTGGACTTTTATTAAGTCAACAGAATTGTTGTAATGAAATGTAAAGAATTTCCCCCTTATGCATTCATTAACTTTCTGTAATGTTTTGAACATAAAAACTTCAAACTAAGACTTTTTTGTAGTTTCTTAGTGTTTTTCATAATCCCCCTCTATCTCAATTCTGATGACACTAGCTGAAGTTATGGACTAAGATTAAAGATACACAGGTTAATTGATTGACTCAGATATGAATCTCCATCTGGGAGAATGAATTAAAATGCATACAATATATATTGTCGGGTATAAAATGCATATATTGTCATGCGTGAATTGACCACGCAGCTTCATAGTGTTTAGTTTTACACATGATCAATTGAAAGCATAGCATGTAATCAGGTCATGTGATTTATGTATATGTATGCTTACATCGCTTGAACTGTGAAAACATATAAAAAGAGACCATCTAGCCAAAGTGGTCAACAGGAGTCAGAAGAGATTTTGCTCGGGTCTGGCCACCCTTCCGTGTGGTCGGACGAAATGGGTTCCTTGTTTGACTGAAGAAGAAACTTCATCCCTTGTTCAATCTCTGATTCTTTCTCCAATTAATATTTCAAATAAAATGAGAACTACAATGATAGAAGTCAGTTGTAACTTTTTGACATCCCTATCACTAAAAATGAAGCAGCTCACCGACCTGTCCATAAAACTCATTTCATTACAATTGTGGTATTAAATCGAAATCATTACAATAACTGTATCTGCATGCAGAATTACAGGATACCCACTTGATCTTTTCTGTAATTAATCTTAATTTATGGTATTTTCTCCTAATGTAATTTCCTTTTTTCTATACAAGTAACAAGTTCTATAAAAGATAACAAGGAAATAATTCAGCTCTATTTTGTGTAATGTCTTTCACTCTACAAAATGGCAATTGCTTTGCCTTGAAACTAGGGGTCACTCTCTCTGACCTGCTAACGTTTATTGATACAAGCTAGAATGCACTTGGTGACCACATACCGCCACCAACACAATTGTCACTAAAAACTGAACAATCTGGTTACAGATCCCAGACTACCATGACAAAAGCTTATAATAACTATTCATCAGACATATCAATAGCTTGAAAAACAACTATGATACATTCAAAGAGTTTTTCGGACCATTGAAATCCTTCTTGTTGAATCACCGTAGCCATGATCACCAACCCGACCGAACAACAAAAAAACATTGTGGCTAGGTATTCTTCCCTTTTCACTTGTCTGTCTGGCTGTGTCAGTTCTCCTGGTCAGATTGTTTGGCATAGAGCCTTGAAAATCTACATGCGTACTCCAGTAGCCACCTCCTAAAAAAGTCTTTTAATTTTTTTGAACTTCCTCTTTTGTCACTTGTTTTTAGGGGAGGGGTGCTTGATTTACAATAATAATCTATCGGGAAATGGACACATTCTTTTTGCCACTGCAGTGACGTAGCATTTTGACGTTGTAGGCGTTTGTGGAAAAACTCAGTTGAAATGAGATTGAGGAGAGTGAGTAAGTATATGGTTTAATTTAAAAAAATAAAATTTACATAATTTTATTGTCCTACTGGTTCTGTAACACCTGTCCCGTATGAAACTGGCAATGCCAGTCAGTCACGTGTCAGTGTCTTTGATCTCACCAAGTCTGTATATTGCTCTATGTAACCTTGTATCACTGTCCGAAGAGTTGAGGTGAGGTAGGTGGGTTAGTAAAGTTTAGCATGACAGAGATAAGCATACCGAGTGGGGGTATTGTGACAAAAACGAAGCAACTAGGCTATTGTAATTCATTTTTAGGCAGAGGTGGCAATATCATATTTATTTATGATGACAGCGAAATTACTGTTATATACAAAAAGCCAAAAAATTGTTGAAATGTTGAAAGATTTGCCAAAACATTCCTGGATCTGCCCCAAATTAATCAATTGTTCCTTGGCACATGGCCCACCCTTCCACAAAATGTCATTGAAATTCAATGAGAACTTTTGGAGTTCTTTTGTGGACCAACAGAATACATAACCTCTGTCCAACATTGTTGACAGGTAATTGAAGGCCACTTATCTTCTTTATCGCTAGTTATTTTACTTTGCTTTGGTTTTACAACTGATTATCAGTCTTGTTTGTAGCTCTTTTAAAGCTAGTAAAACAAGAATTTTTTTAAAAAATTTGCAGGATTTATCAATTTATTTTAAAAAAATGTCATAGATGTATGGTATGTGAAGCAAAAGGCATATTTTATTTATAATACACTGGTTGATAAAAGGTAATAAACGATAAAACTTTTTTAAACATAAAAATAAAGGCAAAGAACTTTGGTTTTGTGATCTACAGATAGGCTAGAAAACACTTATGTACTGTATATTTCGGCGAAAAGATGATCTTCAGATAAGACAAGACCCCAATTTCAGTTTGAATTTCATGGTTTTAGCTCACTGTTTTTGTATCTGGCCTCTAAGACGACAACATTTTGGGTGGTTGTTTTTTAGATGCTTCAAGGGTCGTTCTATCCACCAAAATATATACAGTGCATGATAGTTAAGGTTCTTATCTGATATATAATGCTTAAAAGGAAAGCTTAGTTGATTTAATGAAGAATTATACAGGAAGTATTCACCAATATCTGGCAAAAACTCAACCTGCTTAGGATATCTGTCCCTAGAGGTTGTTTTTTTTAATACTTTTCTGAAGAAGTTAAAGCTGCCATTAGTTTCCAAATGAAGTGTGTTCAATAATACTTGAGAATAATGGAAAAAGATCTGCAACAAATGATGGGGGTTTACGTGATAAATCGATTGCCGTTATTGCGTGAGATCAAGAAATGGGCTGCTCAATTTCTGGGTGACATTCAGTCTGTCTAAAATCCGTTTTCATCAATCTGTTTGTCATATTCTATTAATGAAGTGACAAGAAAATTCCATCAACACTGTCCACTGCAGTGTTGCCAAATTTGTTTTCAGTTTACATCTAAAATGGAGTCAAAATCATCTAGAAACATCTAGATTCTCCAGATTCTAGGATATGTATTACATATTATTAATAAATTGAATGTAACTTTAATCGTCAACATTTACTTTATTACTTATTTCATTAAAAATATTAGTTTTATTGCTATAGATTAAAAAAAAAATATTACTCTTTTTATCAAAAAAAATCATCTAAATAGCAATTTCTGACATCTAGACGCAACGAAAAATATCTAGATCAGCAACACTGGTCCACTATAGACCAAATTGCTGAGAGGGAAATCATTGTAGCTGTGATATAAATTCAAGAACCAGTTCCATCCAGGTCCAAATTAACCTATAACAGGGCCCCTAGGCTATTAGCCATCTTGACACCCCCACCCCCCATTTGTGTATAATTTTGCAATCTGTTAATCGTGTGAATATAGTGGATTGTTATGTGCTAATGTGTAATATATTCATTCCATTTTTAAAGAGTTATTTGTTAGGACATTTTTATTAAGTTTTAAGATATTAACAGTGAGCACTCAGACTTCACATCAGGGAATGTTCTTATTTTGACAGTTTTATTATTTAATTCATTTTCCCTGTAATAGTAGTAGTAGTGATAAATTTCTAAATTGCTATTTATTTTGGGCTGTAGTGTAGTTTGCGTATAGGCTAATCCGGCTAATTTTTTCTGGTCCCTGTTAGCTACGGGCCCCTAGGCCTTTGGGTGGGTATCTCTTTTCTCACATCCCCAACATACACTCCCGCACCAAAAAAAAGGGGCAAAGCTTGTTTTATCAAATTCTTTGCTATTACTCTTTTATTCTAGCAATTATAGATGAAATAATCAAGGCTGTACGTTTTAGTATGGGATAACTTTTCCCTTGTTTTTCATCAGAAAACTGAGCTGTTTGGTCAAGCTGTTGATAGTTGTTTACAGTGTGCCTCTTCAATGTTCTATTCATCACTGACTGCTTCCCACAGCTGGTCAAATTTTCTCCTAACCAGTTTGGCCTTAATATGCACTCATATGTTCTTTTATATGATGGAAAGTACTTGGCTCATTCTTTTACCCATGAGCATATAAGGGATACCCTATATTGATTCTGTTACTTTTCAACAAAAATTCTGCTCAAAGGCCTGATATGCCATCCAATCACAAACATTTGATCATTCCTGTCAACAGCCACCCAACTTTAACCTTGAAACCATCAGGTTGTAAAGAAATGAATTCGTTTTTTAAAAATAAGGTTTTATTCTAGCAAAAATCTCATAGAAAGACTAAAAAAATATTATTGTATTTCTTTTTGCTCAACATGTTTACTCTAAGTACTTTAAAAGCATTTATCTTTCTCTAGACATATTTGATTTTACTGCCGGTCGTGTCAGTATGTAATGCATATGTCCCATGCTGTGATTTTAATATGCAGTGACAGAAAAATATTGCTTTCGGTATTTGAACTGAGAAGAATTCAGATTGCAATTTGTCTATGTAAGCATATTGTAAACTTGATTTATTCTCTTGACTGGACACATAAAATATTGATGTTTGTTAGTAACACTCTCGTTTATGATCTATAGGTTTGACTTGCAACTAAAGTACTGGACTGGTGGCCAAGAGGTTTGACGTTTTATTAGGTAGATTTATTTCCACCAAACTCATTTTGAAAGGAAGCACAGGTTTCGGCCCACTATCCGAAAGTAGAGCATGTGTAAAACATTAATTTATATGGGAAATTCTTTTGAGCGTTCCCAGACCCCCAAAATGGTGAGGTTGGGCTGTGTCGTCAGAGGTTGGTGTAGGAAAGAGAGGAGGAAGGCATGCGCTGCCTCTATAATGGCTTGCTGCAAAACAAACACTAAATACTATTTTTGCTTTTTTTGTAAAGCGAACTTTTGTAAGGGGCGGGGGACATGTAATTGCTTTTTCTTCTAAGCTAAGAGCCCTTTCCTACTTGCAGTTGATCTGGTTCATGTAAACTCTTGTTATGGCCAAGTCACGTTGGTTACACCACATCTCGTACAATCACCAAGTTAAGCAACGTCGAGCCTGGGCAGTACCTAGATGGGTGACCGTCTGGGAATACCAGGTGCCGTAAGCAACTGGGGTTCATGTAGAGAGCCTCCTGTGGTGATCTCGTTAATCCTCCTAAGGAGGAGACCAATCTCTACACTACACTCAATAACACAAGCCAAAAGCTACCCCATAACTCTGACTGGCCTGGCTGCGAGCGACAATGAATGAATGTAAACTATTACATTCTCTGTCGGTGCAATTTTCTTTTAGGAAATGTGTGTAAATTAGCATGTGTGAACAGTAACCATGGTAACTGTTTTGCACTTAGTTTCTGATTTGATCTTATCACCAAGTGTAGGAAAAATGAAATTCTTTTAATTTAATATTTTGATTAGGAAGAGATTTTCATTTTATTTTTCATACATTGTTTGAATCCTATACTATTTGTGTCATTGTAGACTAGATTACATACTCATTTGTTCTTTTGTAGACCCCTCCAGCCTCCCCCTTTCCAGACAATAAAACCTTCTTACATATATGCACATACATTTTTACATTTTCCTTATCTCTGTGTATGAATTTTATTTATATATAGATTTATCTTGTATAAAAGCTGTTGACACTTTTTGTCATGCTATTTACAATGTAACTATAATGCTAAACTGGACCCTTACTCTCCACCATTTGTATGGGAGTAAAGTTTCGAAGAATTCGGTTACTTCTCTTGTAAAGTTGGGGGTGTGGGGGGGCTATGATGCGTCGCAATCACAATTGCAGTTCCTTCAGAAATGCACCTGGTCTAGTTAGCCCTAGTTACTGCTTTAGCTTATGTGTTAGAGTAGAGAACAATAGGCTGAAAGATTTTAGATTCCTCGAATACTATAATGGCAATTACCTGTAAAATCCAAAGTTTTGTGCATATATGTTAATGCCATCACTTTATCATTGACCTTCCTGAATCTCCCTCAATAGCACATGATTTGTGAAATATGAGAGAGAAAAACCTGGTTGCAATAGTGTGCATGCTCAAGCCTATTGAACTGAAGACTTGATAGATTAGCTTTTGTAAATAAGTTGTTCTGTAGAGAGAGGGGAGGAGGGAGGGGCAGGATGGGAGGGAGAGAAAAAGACTATAATCAATCTGTCCCTCCCTCCTGGCCTGAATCTCCTTTGATATATCACCATCTATTGCCCTTATCACTTTCTCTTTTAGTTCTCT
>VCCN01005031.1:1860209-1872084 GCA_006491835.1 Architeuthis dux | reverse complement strand
AGAGTCCATTGTTTCAAATGGTGGGTAGGAGATATTT
Source organism: Architeuthis dux (assembly GCA_006491835.1). Classification (NCBI taxonomy): domain Eukaryota; kingdom Metazoa; phylum Mollusca; class Cephalopoda; order Oegopsida; family Architeuthidae; genus Architeuthis; species Architeuthis dux. The sequence goes on along the minus strand of VCCN01005031.1, from coordinate 1,872,047 downwards.
TATCACCAAAATTGTTACCATTAAGTGGTAGAGTCCATTGTTACAGACAGAAAAACAGAAAAGGTCATACTGTTCATTATATACATAGATTGTTTTTGTACTACAGATTTATTTCCTTGTCATGATCCAGTCATTTATTTATTTTGTTAACTACTTAATTCAGGACACAACTGTGGGAAACTGGGTGAATTACATCCGGTATTAGAACTTGATGTACATAACCCACTCTCCCTTCTTCCCTCCCTTGTTGATTGTTCTGGTCCTCCTAAGGCTACTTTCTAAAGTCCAGATGAGACACGGAACCCTTCAATGCTGTGGTTCTTAACCTTTTTTGCTCCATGCCCCACCTCAGCAGCTCCAAAAGTTTGTTGACCCTTACTATAAACAAAAAGGTAATTTATTTACATGTGATGTGGTGAAAAGAACCACATGTCACATGCTTTGCATATGTATAATTGAATTCTTGGCCTTCAGCCAAATCTTTCGTGCTATTATTAAATCCCGCCCTTACTGTACTTATTATACTTATAATAAAATAAATTTGGTCTTGAAAACGTGTAATTATATAATGCTAAATTCAGTAACAACAATGCAATTATTCATAGCTTTTATTCCTCACAAGGTTAAGCATTAGTTACTATGGAGTCTATAGTAGAACTGGTAATTGATAGTACTCTATAATTAGATTTGATAGTACTCTATAATTAGGATTTGATAGTATTGTCTACTTAGGCATTGATAGTGTTAATTAATCAGTTAACATGACTCAGTTTTGAGCCCAAATTCCAAATTTCCCCCTGTGGGGCGTGTGCCCCGTGTTCAGAATCACTGCCTCACTGGATAATCATTTGAGAATAGTATATCCACCAAAAGATGGAAGGAGAAATAAATTTTAATAACAGTGTAGCATAGTCGTCAAGAAAGAGAGATGATTCAGAGAAAGAGAGATGAGAGATTTCTTCCAGGGCTGCGATGATGATGATGACGACTCTCTGTCCGGGTCTGCTGACGGGAGCTGATCTCTCTGTGGAGGCAAATTCATTTCGGAGGAAAAACTCTCCCACGTGTGTGGAGAGAAAAACTTGAAATCTGGGGTTTTATTTCCGCATATACAGGTTCATTTCTGGGTTGGTTTGCTTATTTCATCGAGGTACGGAAATTCTGTTGCATTTGGTTTTCTAAATCGGATTCAAATCTCAAACTGGTCACCGCTTCTAACCGGTTCTCACCCCCACCCTCCCTGATGGGGAGCGGACCTCCTGGTCGACCCTGTTGCTAACTGCTTCAGCTCGCAACCCCAACTGCTGCTAACTGTTTCAATCTATCCCCTTATAACTGCTACTGGTCATACCATCCCTCCTCCATCCTATTTTCAAATCTTCAACAGGTTCTGGTAACCCGATCTGTCCAGTTTGTCACGTACGCAGTTTAACACAGATTTAAAATCTGGTCACTCCCAACAGCTACTGGTAACACGATCTGGGTGTATTTCTTTACAACAGGAAGATTATACTCTTTTGCCTCTTTGTTGTATAACACTGATCTTTGTCTTCAAGTGACGTAATGTAGAATTATTGGAGGAACTCCATAAACACTTGCTTGTAGGTAATCAATGTTTTACAAACCAGAACTGGTAGTTAATCTTAATATTTCAGTGTTTATTCACATCCTCCTCAGAAAAATATAATCTAGAAGCATGGTTTTTTTAGTTTTTTTTAGTTGCTTTCATTGTTTTAAAATGGGATCATGGACAAGATTTTTGTGGGAGTTTTCTTTCTATGACTCTGCTGTACTTTACAATGGAAAAGCATTCATGTATTTATTATCTGCAATCAGATCTAATGAAATGCACTCAGGTGTGTAGGGTTGGTGGTAACTTGGAAAAATCTAAAAAGAAATTTTAAAAATGGCTAGCTTATCAGTCTCCAGAACCCAAAGAATAAGCTTTGGGGTTAAGATCAAAATAGTAATTGTTGAACATTTACTCTGGTTGCATTTTTAATTAGAGCAAAAGATTGTGGGTTCGAGACTGGGAGGTTAACGGATTCTCTATCTCTATCTCTTGCTCGCTCTATTTCTTTAACTCACTCTTTCCATGTGTTTGTTGATGCTGAGGACAAAGACACAACAATCGAAAATTCAGAGCTAAAGAAAGTAGACCAATATATCTAACTGGGACAGAGAATCGCCATGAAATCCCCAAAAGAAGAAGAAATCAAACGAAGAATCACCCTAGGTTGGCAAGCACAAAAGGATCCAATTAGTTTTGAAAAGAAGGGTCTACAACCAATGCATCCTCCTGATAGTCACCTATGGATCTAAGACCTGGAACCTAGCCAAAAGACTGGCTCTCAAACTAAGAACCATGCAACGTGCACAAAAGAGGATCATGCTTAACATCACATGGAGAGACCACAAGAGCACAGTTTATTAGAGAAAAAAACAGGAGTCAGAGATATCATAAAATCCATTAGAAAACGTGAGTGGCAATGGGCAAGCCATGTTGCAAGAATTTCAGACAACCACTGGACATCATGACTCACAACATGGATCCTCAGAGACCATATGTGAAATTGTGTCTGGCAAAAAATAACATAGCGTGACAATTTAGACAGGTTCAGGAGATACTGGTGCTGCGATGCCCACAATCAAGGGGTCTGGCAGATATTGGGGAAGGTCTATGTCTAACGACAGATGTTAAAAGCCTGATGAAGACAAAAGGGATCTGCTTTGTAAGTCAGTTCAGTATTTGTAAAACCCACAGTACCATAACTTTGGCTGACTAATTCTACACTTCCTGGTCTCTACTGGTTGGTGGGTGTGGATGATATGAATCAATAGTTGAGTAAGGTCCTCTTTATTTTGTCACTTCAAAAATAAAATGCCTGTAATTTCTAAAGAGAAAAAACAGCTGGGGTGGGGGGAATCACTTTTTAAAAAACTTTTCTAACTGCAAGTTGAATCTAATATGCTTTTAAAGGCCTTTCCAGTGACCTGGTATTATTATATCCCATGTTTTGTTTCCCTTGTTTACAAAGGGTAACCTGTTCCCACGCTGCTTATTCTGCCTTCCGTTAATCCTTATTGCAAGATATTAAGTAGAAAAATAGGGATTTTGAATGATAATAATTGAAATTATAAGTCTAGTTTTTGTACTAAAAGTATTAATACTATTGGTATGTTTAGTTTCTATGTCATCACAAAGCCACATCCTTTTAGAATATAATTTTCGGAAATTCGTCATTCTGTATTTCAGCAAGTTCTTTTTGACACTTCATGTCCACTTGAGATAGGTCCACTAGGATTGGCTGAGTTAGCCAAGATGGAAAATCCACAATAAGTATAGCAGCACCTCACCCTTATTTAGCCAATAAAACTGAGTAAATATTCTTGAGAAATATTTTTGCATAATTCTAGAAATGTCATTTTTTTGCATAATTCTAGAAATGTCATTTTTTTGCATAATTCTAGAAATGTCATTTTTTGCATAATTCTAGAAATGTAATAAAGCCGAATATCTGGTTCTTTGAATCAACAAGTGTCATACTTGCTCATTGAAGTTGACTATTTAATATAATTCAGTTTATCAAAAATATCAGCTGAGTAATAACTCACAAAAGCTTCATGTTTGTTGTTTAAAAAGTCACTCAGAATATCAAATAGTCACATGAATCTTTTCAGGGAGTTACCCTTTGACAGCCATCTTACATCCGTGTGAAGCAATAATCTTACTTGGTCTCCATTTTTATCCTCAAATCTTTTTGAAAAGATTCTCATATATAGCAAGTGAAATATTTTTAGCCATTAAATCTTTTTCTGTCAATGACAGTGCATAAGCAGCATTTTTGGATTGCCATCCTTCATTAATTTTTAAACAGCCATTTTTCTTGTCCATCACTGCAGGAGCACCATCTGCAGCACATGATACAATGTTTTCCATTGGTATTTCATTTTCATCAAAATAGATTTTAAGCTTCTTATACTAGCTGAAAACCCAGCCTACGGGCGGGATTTCAACAAGTTCTTGCAGAGGTCTAAATGGGGCATTTGGCCCCAATAAGAGATCAAAACTGTTTACTATTAGGAGTACCTTAATTCAATACCTCTGGCTACAATGTGCCAGTTTGGCTACTTAAAGGTCACATACAGATAAACAGAATCAAACTTTTAGTATTATGTAGATAGATGGAAATTATTATCGGGGTGAGTGCAAAGGCAGACCCCACACTATTATTTACTTATTCATGTCTTTTTTTTTAAAAATTTTCAAAAAACTAACTTGCATCCTATTAGTAAGCACAGAAAATTTCATAGGAATATGTTGTGTGATTCCTGAGTTACACTGTCACATACAGATGGACAGACAGAATTCTAGTTGGTGATATACCACTGGCAGTTGTGGTGCTTTCTAATGATTCACAGAACATCTCAGAAAGGTTTTCATAACCAATATATCTCACATATACAAAAAAAGGGCCTCATTGTCTCTTACAGTAGATTTGTCCATCTGCATTGTGAATTTCCTTGATTTTAACTTTATAATAAGCTGTTCTTCGACATTTCTACTCATCTCATCTATTCTGCTACAAACTGAATCGTGACTCAGTGGCATGCCTTTGACATCTTTGTCATTTTTCTCCAGAACTGTTTTGAGAAAAATCGAAATTGCTGTCTTAATCAAATTCTCTCATATAGTATGATTCTTTCCAGTTTTTGCTATAAGTAGAGAAATTTCATAACTAGCCTCAAGAGTGCGATTATCGGTTTCAGTTCATCCAGAAAACAATGAATTGGTTGTTGATCTATTTTCAAACTTCACTTAGCAAAATCAAAATATTCCAATTTTGAATTGACATGATTTTCTTTCAGTTTTAATATGCCCCGAGCCGACCACATTTCATTTGTTATAGTTTGCATAATAGACAGATTCATCATGGTAACACTACTCATCTTAAGTGAATAAATAACTGTACAGAAACAAATTAAATCTTTATAAAAAAAAAATACTGATATATGACACTTATTAAAATTTGTGTAATTTCTTTATTGTATGAAATTTAGTAACATCGCAATTACCTCATCACTTTTATACCACACAAAGTTAATGTGTTAGTTACTATGCCATCTAATAGTAAAATTAATAATTAATAGTATTTTGTAATTAGGAATTAATCAGTTAAGCCTTAACACAACTCTGTTTTGAGCTATGGAATACTTTTTCACTCTTCCCACCCAAATTCAGAATTTTCCCCCAATATATTTAAATTGCCCCCCTTGTGGGGCATGTGCATATTCTTCTGGATGGCAATGAGTGTCATCAATAGCACAGTTGTAACCAAAAGTGGTGGTAGCAATTGTGGTATTATTGATATTAATATTAATTATGGTATTGGTTCTAATGATAGTAATAATTGGATAATTATAATAGAACCTAAACAGAATCCATCTCCTTTATAATAGATAAGGAGGTTTTTGTCCTTTAAGCATAATGTCATTAACTTGGACTAAACTAATTAACAACCATGGCTTATGGTATTCTGACATATACCATTTTCATTTGCTATTAGTAATGACTTGTATCCCTGGAAAGAGTTTGTATGCTGCATTTGCATCTGCTGCTGAATTAGTTGTAATGGGACATTGACCTTAACCTTCAAACATGACATTACCACTGTGGTATTGATGACTGTTGCACATATAAAAAAATTACCATCTGGTCTATCTAATCACAAAATGGTAGCTTTGCTACAGTGGCTATTGTCTTCATTGCAGATCTCTAAATTTCTGTTCCCAGGTGAATATATCTGCTAAATGTCTGCTCGGTCAGGAAATATTAGTTTTTGTTGATGTCAGCTGACCGAATAATTTTGGCTTCTGGCTTTAGATTTGTTTGTAGTCTCTCCAAGTACATTGGTACTACAAAAAGGTTTGTTAGTTAGTACTTGACTGACTCTTGACTGAAGTCTCTTTGATTGATTGATTAACGGCATATTGACCCTTGATGGGTCATTTACTGGTGAATTCGGTTTCTTTTTGAATACACAATTTATGTAGACAAATTATTGTGGACGTTTTTTTAAAAAAAAATAATCTTGTGACTTTGGTGAAAGAACAGGTGGCCCCTGTTTGGAGGATGCAGTCAGCGTATTCTAGGCCCCAGCCAACAGGGTTGGGGCCCCTGTATGTGGGAGGGTGGTCTTACACCTTTGCAGGGGATGCAGTCGGGATATTCTAGGCCCCAGCCGACAGGGCCGGAAGTCTCTTTGTGGTATCTAATATTGTATGACTTTTATGTATATATGTACTAAATAAGAGAAAATACCTATCAATATCATTCCTCAAATGGGAAATGTTACAAATCTAGACTAATGAAGGAGGTGAGGGATGGCTGTGCATATAACAGCTTGGAGAATGGACTCTGCAAGCAGAGTTCAAACTCTGGCTGGGGCAGTTTGTGTTCACTTTGCCCTTGGGAAAGACAAGTATCCATCTCCTCCCAGCTAAGGGTAAAATAGCGCAGGTTGAAGTGAGTGACACTACTTTGGGTGCTTGTTGCCTCTAAGACTAATTCACATATCACAAATGGGCCGAGTAGGTAGTAACGGGATATGTGGAGCCCAAGCAGGGACAGATGGTAATAATTAATATTCTATAAAAATTCTTTTGAACTAGTTGGTTATTTCAGTATAAAATTCTTGGGTCTTTAAGGTTCTTGTATTCAAACTGCTATATCACATTTTACTTAACAGTGGAATTGGCTTATTTGCTTTTCCTGCCAACAGATGAAAATTAATCATTTTTTAACATTCTAAATTCAATATTATATATTCTTAGTAATAACAAATGAAGTGGTTTAGTGCTTTTCAAACCAAAATGTCTTTTATAAGCATTATTCTAATTTAATCATTTATATATGCATGACACTTATATATGTGTACATTTATAAATAGCAGAAAAATGATGGATCATTCGTTGGATGATTGCAGCTTTTACAAAAAGTTGGTTTTGTATCAAGAATCTTGATTGATCTTTGGCTATGATTGAAGTGTAGTATATGTTGACTTAAAAACAAACTAGTCCAATAAAAGTGATAACTTTCAATCCTGTTTTGAAAATCAATTTTCCAAATAGACAACCAGACATTAATTTTCAGAAGTTCATAGATTCAATTTTTCTGGCTTTCTATTTCTCTTTGAGAGCTAATAAACAAACAACACTTCTTAACGAAACGTATAGTAATTCTTTTCCCTGGAAATTGCGTTTTATCCCAAGAAAATGGTTCTATTGCTTTAGATATTTCACTGGGACAGGTTTTAATCTATATTTCCAAAGAGTTCTCTGAATCTGGAAGCAAAAAAGGGATTCTGTTCAAAAACTAACATTCATAATTTGAAAGTACAGAAGCCTAGAAAGGTAAAGATTAAGTTGCATTTTTCCAACTGATGTTTTGAATGAATATGAACATTTTTTTTTTTTTTTTTTTTTTTTTTTTTTTTTGTGAGATTTTTCATTTTTGATAAATATTAAGTTTTAAATTTATGCCTAAAATACAGTTATTTAAAAAGATAAAAAATATTAAAGAAATTTTAACACTAACCAAAACCTGAAACCGCTACACCTGGGACAGATTTAAAATATGCACTAATGAACTTTTTGTGAATGTGTGAAATGTTGGCTAGTTTACAATTAACACTAAAGTCCTGTATATATGCTGGACTATAAGACGATTGGTTTACAAGGATATTTGGAGGACTGCCGCTCCTCGCAAGCCCCGCAACTGTCCATATTAAGCTTTGGTAAACAGCTCCCTAGTCATAGGAGCAGCTCAGTGGAAGCAGTGTAATGTTTGCATAGAAAAAGAAAAATGGCTGTTGTATACAGTAAGCAAATATTTATCAACAGTTGTGTACAAAGCTAAGTGTGTACAAGATTAGGAGTGGATTTGGTAGGGATACAAGGGTGTAATGTGTATATACACACACTCACACTTTATATATAAATGCTAAGCAAACATCGGTAGTGTCAGCAAGTCTGTTTTGGGGGTCAAGATAACCTGATTGGTCTTGTCATTGTATTGCAGACAAGATACTGAAATATTTTCTTCTTTTATTCAGTGTCCTGATAATTTATACAAATAATAGATATCTCTTTCTTTTATTTTAAACTACAGCTTGTAATTGTGTATTGGCTAAAAAACATTACTTGTTCTCAGGGGGTTCGATTAAAAGCAACCAACCATGTTATTAGAAAAGATACTTTCAATATTTTATCACATCAGCAGATCGAGAAATCATTTTTATAATTATTTATCCTTGTTGAATTTATAAAACAGGGAAACCAAAATGTAAGGAAAATGATTGCTTGTAAGCCAGCAAACATTATCAATTGAAGCTATAGATTTCAGGAACAGACTTTAATAATTCAATTCTTATAATGTCATAAACTGCTCGATACTGCTAACAATTGACAGTATAACTCTTCTGTGAATAGAATTGAAACATTTTTTTGATTGGATGGGAGGTAACTTTGATCAGTAGTTGTTCCCTTGATATTTACAATAATATTTTCTTATATGAATTTAAGAGTTAATGTTTTTTATCTTGTAATTCTGATTTTAAGCTTACTGTCTGTTTTGTGCAATTAAAAATCAGATGTACATCTTTTATTAAAATTCTAAATGATATATTTTGTTTCTTTCAGGTAATCATTTCTTTTGGTTTTATGGCTCTCAAATTCAGACAGGTTTGTTATTTTGCTAAATTTGTCTTGTCCAGAAACTGGAAGAGGATATTATCTGAAAATGGGTATACAGTAATATCTCCATTAGTAGACATTGAACATATAAAAAAAAATGGAAATTGAAATAGGTATATGCCATACCCCCCCCCTCCACAATTTCCATCACTTTTTCCATCTCTCTTGATCCTATATTCTTATCTGGCTCTTCCTTACGCAAGGAATATAGTATAATTTTAGAGAAAACTGCCTTTGTCTCTACATCTTGGGATAAAAACTTTTGAGATATTTTCACAACTTCATATGGTATCTTTTTTTTTTTTTTTAAATGCAACCATGCATCCCCCCAAAATAGGTTCTTAGATAAGACACTTTTTGGTCGGTCGGTCCCTAATATGTTAAATATCAATTTTCTCAGCTGCACCATGTTGAATTGATATGAAACGTGGTCCAGACCTTCGGGTGAACAATTTTAAGCTTCCTCTTTCTCCGCCTGCTGCTATTTGATATGAAACATGGTCCAGACCTTCAAGTGAACCATCTTCAGCTTCCTCTTTTTCCTCCTTCTCCACCTGCTGCCATGGATGGTGGACGCATCATTGAACTTAGGGTTCTTGTTTTCAAAAATTGAGGAAATTTTTATTTTTGATATTTCTTTTCTTCTTTAAAATTATGACCAAGCTAAAAGTTTGAAATTCTTCCAAACTTGAGATGTATAACTTTGATATTCAATACTTTTAATCTCTGAGGTGTTGTAAATGCATCCAATTGGTTGTCTGCTCACATGGGATTGTTGTTACCTCTGCAAAGTTGGAAGAGGTATATGTATTCCCTCATGTTTGTCTGTCCATACAATATCTCAAAAGTTCTCTATGAATTTCAGTGACATTTTGTGGAAGGGAAGGCCATTGGCTAAGGATGTTTGATTAAACTTTGGGGCGGATCCACAAATTTTCTTTTTTCCATTGAGAGATATTTTTTCATATATTTCGGAGTAAATTACTTCGAAAATTGATAAACTTATACTGTTACCTCCCCTGCCTCGTAGCTATATATGAACTTTCATTCAGTTTTTAGTTATGGCATTGGCAGAGATATGCGCTCTCTGAGTGCTTGGTAGTTTTCTATTATGTGTTTTTTACAAATTCTTTTATATTAAATATTTGAGTATATACATACAATATTAAGTTGATATTAGAAACTGTCAACATCATAGCCAGCCAGACCCACTTAAAAACTATGTATGTATCGCGTGTACAGGCTGCACAAAATCTTTAATTCCCCCCCAAAATAGGTTCTTAGTGGGTGGTTCAATTCACAATGCAAGTTTGTCAGATTGGTCCCCTTTTAGTGTTTGGCAGTGTTCATGTTTGTTTTATGAAAATTTCAGACTTTTTTTTAGCAATCACCACCCAACAAAAGGCAAGAGAGATAACTTATTCATTGATTACTCTTTTTATCACCCCCAACACGGCATGCTGCCAAAAGATGCTGGTCACATGACAGTTTCTATTGAGTAACTAATCCAAATATACATCACAGATGCACCTCGGTGGGCAAGAGGGGCGTGGGGGACAGAAATCTAGGCAGCATCTTGATATGGCTTAGAAGCTGAAAACACCTGCTTCATTTAGTAAAGAATATTTTGATCTGTTATAAATGTTTCTATTGCTATTGTGTTTCTCCCTTTCAATTCTTAGTTGAAAAGGAATTGGCATATTTATAACTGTAAAAACTCTTAAGTTCATATTTTCTTATTTTTAGAAACCATCAACCAAAACTGTCAACATAGGTTTCTTCTGTTTTTAAGTAGGTCTAGCCAGCTATGTATCTATTATGTGTACAGGCTGCACCTGGAGCTAAATGGCTGAAAATTTAATCATTTACTCCTTATGTCTAAAAAAACAAAACTTTTGTGGGTGGTTGAATTTGAAATGTAAGTGTATGCTAAATTGGTCCATTAGTTTGTGTCTGGCAGCAATCATGCTTGTTTTTTGAAAATTCAGACCTTTTTAGTGATCACTGCCCAACAAAAAGTGAGAGAAATAACTTATTCATTGATCGCCCCCTTTTTCCAACTTTTTAATTCATCACCCCCAAAACAGCATGCTGCCAAAACATGTTGGTCATGTGATGGTTTCTATTGAGTGACTAACCAGTCAAAATCTTGTATTGTTTGAGAGCATTTTAATGCAGCTGATACCTTTTAGACTCAGGTAAATGTTGACAGCTGCTTTGCTATCGATGAATGCTCTCGCAAACTAGTTTTACACAATTTTTTTAACTCTTAAATTCATAAAATGAAAATTTAAATGTTAATAACAAGGGGAATAACTATTGATCAAAGTCACCTCCCTTTCACCTTTTTAGTAGATTTGTTTAAAAGAAATTGTATCTGTCATAATAATCTCAACAAGTTTTGTTCCCCCCCCCCCAAAAAAAAATGAGTTTGACTGTCAATTGTTTCCATGATTTGTAATCATTATAATACAAAAATCATCAAGTCAAAACCCCAACTTATTAAAATAATTTTTGTAAATATAAAAAAATAAAATACATCCTATTGAGGTTTCATATATCCACAATTCTTTTCATCAACTGTTTTCAATTTAAAAAATATATGTATATACGAGAGTGCATCAATAAGTCTACAGCCTGACACAAGGTTATTAGCTGGATTTTGATCTGAAGATCTGAAATTTTCACTGTATAATGTTCAATCTGCATTGTATTAGCTGAAAATCCGCCCTACAGGAATGATTTTCAGGTTGTTCTTACGGCCCAATAAGTGATCAAAACTGTTTCACAACCAAGTCAAATCGGTGCTGAGCAAATGTCTTTATAATTATCATATTCTGTCGGATATAAATTATCCATTCACTGAATACTTCATATATACACACAAATTATGAAGAAAAGAAAACCGAATGCTCGGTAGCAGTAACAAGTTGTTTGACCAGGTTTACATATTTGTTTTGAAATATTTTAGCTTAAAGTATTTCATCTCCTATCATATGTATGTGTAATGAATGACTTGGCTCCGCGGACGGAGATTTGGGACTAGGTCGGCGGGGCCTGAATGTGGAGAATCCGTAGTCTGTG
>VCCN01005031.1:1846269-1858818 GCA_006491835.1 Architeuthis dux | reverse complement strand
AGATTGCTTTAGAGAGGAGGATGTTAAATTGCCGAAACTTAGGGAGGGAGGGAGGATGTTCAAATGGCCACTCTAGCGGTGAAGCTGTTATCTGAAATTTATTTTTAGAAAAAGCAGGCCATCATATGCTATTTTAATATTTGACCTTTCGAGCAGCAAAAAATGCATTGTGAAGTTTGTCTGCAACCAAAGGTGAGGGCTACTGAAAGTATCCACAAATATTTGTCAAAATCTCATAAGATTAATGCTGTCTGCTTTCCAAACCATGTCTATCTCTATAACAGTGTAATAGAAGATATTGAGTGAGGAAATACTATTAAAACGTTGATTTTATTTTCTGTCCTTAAAATTTTGGAAGACCTGCTATCTTTAGCCTAACCTGTACTTGTTCTGAATTCTGAGAAATAAGCCTATGAATAAATACTACAGCTCGAACAGCATTATGACCTAATTTGAAATTGTACTTGAAAATTAGTCTAACTTCTTGGGTAGACACCATTGCTGTTAAGGATTAACAAATTGTGTCTCTATTTTCATTGAATGGGGGGTGGTGAATGCAATTACATTTATAAATCTTTCTTTCATTTTTAGCATTATTCTCTATGATGTAAAAAAAACAAAAAACATTTCAAGTGTAAAAAAGGTAAAGCATCTCGTCTCTTAAGAGACAACTCCCAATGGAGTATGGAGCCCGGTGACGAGTACCTGGTTTCTATTGCATGCGTCAGCTTAATGATCCTTGCAAATTTCAAGTCTGGTCGACTCCTGGACTTTATTGCTACAAGTTTTTATAACCACCCTCTTGGTAGGATGTAAGTCCACTGAATGGATACCTCCGCCTTAATCACACAGCTTAGAGTGTACTCAACTAGTTGCTGAGTGCACAGGGAAATTTGTCCTAATGAAGAATTTTCCACACTCTTCGCTCATACCCGGAATCAAATCCAGGACCTTCTGCATGTGAGACAGACGTGCTAACCATTACACCATCCGAGCGGACATTTCAAGTGTAACAACCTAATAAACCTTGCCGATCAGAAATAAAGAATAAACACTATTTTTCAAAACATTAACCTTTCCGACTGCCTTGAAATGACGTGAAATGGTTGCTGTTGAAAATTAGTCTAACTTCTTGGATTAGACACCATTGCTGTCAGTGGCTTAAAAACCACTAAAAATAATGAATTATATCTCTATTTACATTGAATCTGAAATACAACCCCATCAAAACTAAACAATATAACTAACAATATCCCAACAAAAACCATTTCCGGCATTATATGACCTACTAAAAGGTTGACATACTGCTAAACCTAGCAAACCAAACCAAACCTACATTGAATCTGCAAGAAAGAAAAAAAAAATGCATTTACATGAATAAACTTTCACTTATAGCATTATTCTCTATTATGTTTAAAATAAAAAAAAAAAAAAAGAAAATAAGAAAATAGAAGCATTTCAAGTGTAAAGACATAATAATATCTCTTGATCAAAATCTCATAAAAGGTAATTAGTAAGGAAGATTAGGTGTTGGTTTGAATTAACTGTAAAGTCAATTGCTTCGTTTTGTTTTTGTGGAATACAAATTAAGGTAAATCAATACTTGAAAAAAAGAAATTCTTGTCTGATGAAAGTTTGAAGTAATAGTGGAATAATTGTCTGTCTGTTTGTCTGCCTGTTTGTCTGCCTCTTCCATCCTTTGCCCCCCCCCCTCACCCCATTGCTATTGATGATGGTATTTCTCTTTAGTTTCTTGCTTTGCCAGTTAAAGGAATACACAAGCAGCCCGTCTGCCTTCATGTCTGCTGAATGCCATAGTTTTGTCTGCTGCAGCAGAAACTGGTGAATTTCATGTGACAACCCTGATAGCACCCCACCTCCTCCCCCAAAAACGTGGTGAGTTGAATTTTTACTATGCTGAGCTTGGTATAGCACAAGGCCAAATGGTGGTAAGGAAGATGGTTTCACCAATCCTCTAAATCAGTGTTTGCCAAACTTTTTCAGACCCCCCCCCTCCAACACACACACACACACCTTTCTTTTCTTTTTTTTTTACTTTTTTTCTCTTTTTTTTACTTTTTTTTCTTTTTTTCTTTTTTGAGCATATATTTCATTAGCCATAAATTTGTTCAAAAATGATACAATTTGTATTCTTTTCTACTTGTCCCCTCAACATCCCTTGTTTTCCAATGCCCCCCTGTCTCTACCTTGTCTTCCAGTGCCCCAAGGAGGTTGTAGCGCCCACTTTGGGAATCACTGCTCTAAATGGAAAGGACCTGCCTGCCTAAAAAATCAACATTCAACATCCTGTCTTTTATCTCAGCTCCAACTCCAATCCCTGGTTACAATGGGAAATATGCAACTATCTCTGCCATTAAGCAGAGAAGTCAAATGTCTAGAAAGCTTTGCAGCTTTAAACACTAAAAATGATGCTCTCTTTTAATATACAAAGTTTCATATTTATATAAGTTTATATAAGTCTTACAGTCTTTAAGATGTTACTACAGAAGATTTTGACTAGAGATCTTACATACAGAAATTTAAATTTCTGTTCTATCTCATTACTTGTCATGTAAGTCAACTATTCACTAATAACTGTTAATGAGAGATGTTCAGAGGGATTTATGTTTTACACAGAATTAGATCTTATAGTATTAGAAGTATAACTTGTAGGGATCATCAGTTGTTTGCCGTGGAACTGTTTCAGGGATTTAAAAACAAAAGTCATTCTACCATCATTACTCAGCAGTGCTGATCAAGCACCACCTCCCTATAATTCACCAAGCTATAATTCTTATATTTAGTTCTTTTGTTTTATGGAAGTATCAGAATATATGTAGCTTGTTATTTTATTTAGGGTATTATCATAGTATATATTATATGGATGCAAAACATATCAAAATGATGTATTTAGTAATCAACCGATGAGGGTCAGTAAGCAGTATGATGGATGGTACCTGTGTGTTTGTGTATATGAGTGGCTGCGTATAAGTGCCCAACAAACAATTGTGAAAAGGTTGATATTTCCGTTATTCATAGTGTTCAAGCTTCAAAATAAATTTTAAAAAACTGAGCATTGAAGCTCTAAAAATAACAAAAATATCAACTTTTTAAAAATGGTTCATTGGGTACTTATCATGTGTGGCCACTCATATATATTTGCACATCACATTAAAAACTCCATTGTGCAGGCCTTTGGGCCATTCACATACAGGCCAGGCTGATTTAGGACCTGAAAAGATGTGGAAAACCCTCCCGGATTTTTGTTCATGGAGCCAATCCAATTATATATATATATATATTTATTCCATTTCTTAATCTGTATGTTTCAATAGATGAAACAAAAACAGTTATGTTAGCTGTAACATTTTTTTTTCCATAATTTCTGATTTGTCTTTGTTATATGAAAATCTAAAGAAAGCAGATAATATTTAATTCACATAAGAAACACACAACGATTTGATAGCAATGGGGAAAAAAATCAGTGATGACTATGAGTCTTGTCTGCTGTATATTTGTCAGGACTTAACTCTTAAATTCATATTAAAAAAATTAAATGTTAATATCATGGGGAATAATTACCTCCTTTCAGCTTTAGGTGAATTTTTTTATTCATTTTATGCTGTCATAATAATTTTAACAAACTTTATCTCCGCCACCAAAGAGTTCCACTGTCAATTATGAGTGTTATCAAGGGGTTTGTTTTTAAAAATTAAGCAATTTTAACAGTGCTAAGGGAACTGTTTCATGCCATATTAACCATATGATTACTGGAGTATACTTCACCCACTATATGTAGCATCAAAACCAATAAGTTACTAACAATGCTCAAAAGTATTGTGCCAAACAACTTAATAATGACTCCAAATAACTGAAGCACAAAAAACACTTGTACACAAATAAAATTGGTTACAACCATGGCTTCAAGATTTCTATTTTAGATTAATTATTAGTTAAAAACCAAAAATAAGTCTTGATGATTGCTCACACAATAGAACTAATATAACATCTGAATGATAACTTCTAGAAAGCCATTCAAGAATGAGAAGTGCTATTATTAACTAGTCATAAACCATGTTATTTAATAAATTGGTACTGATTATAAAAGGTGCACAGTGGTGTAAAGGTTACCAGCACAGAAAATGTAATTAATGAACCGAGTTTGTTACAACCAATTTTACACATAGCTGGGAGGGAGGAGTGGACTCATGCTTTTCGCAATGGCATTAGTGTGAAGTGAACTCAAACTGTTCTGGTCGGAGTTTGAACTCAGTTCGTCATTCTCTGTGCCATTAACAGTTAGGCCACCCACACCTCTTTCACCTTTTATAGAGAGTAAACAAAATAAATGTTAATGAGTTTTTAATATAAGGAGAATGATTTATTTATCTATTCATTCTGCAGTGGCCAGTTTGATTCTCATGAATAAATGCTAGTCATATAAATAGCATTTCTTCTGTCCACTTCAATGAATTTCCTCCTCAAGATTGGTGGCGCCGCTGCCTCAGTCTGGTTCCATCCGACTGATCAGGTTGATGACCATGAGCAGATCCGAGATGCCAGGAGCTTCTACCTATCAATTTTGCTCAGGTAGACGGAGGGTGTGAAAGAATCTGCACGTTTCTGTTCTAGTACCTATTGACCCGGTTATTTAAGCTTTAAAATGATTGGGGAAGAAGAGAAAATTAAGAAATAAGTAAAGAGAGAGCTCTTTCCTTCTGATTGATAAATTGACCAACCATTGGGCAATGGTATGGGCGGTTTGCCTCTTGTAGATTATTGGAAGTGAGTCATAACTCAACATTGTAGTCACCATTAATTGCTTCTTGCATGGTACTAAAACTATGAAAGACTAGCATTCCAAGGGAAATTATGAATCACCACCACCCATATATGCTGTGTGTATTCAAAAATGTCTGAATTTTAAAAAAACAAGTGGGTGCAAACTAGTGACCAATTTAGCATAAGTTTACATTGAAAATTGAACCCCACTCTAAAACCCTACTTTGGGGGGAATTTTCAAAAAACAAAAAAGTATTTTCCCTGCTCATTGGGTGTGTGTGTGTGTGTGTGTGTGTGTGTGTGTGTGCAAGCAAGCAAGCAAAATTTCAAGTTTCTACTATAGGGCTGGATGAAGTCCGGATACATACATAGATATAAATGTGTGAACACATGAATAACCTAAACCTTTGGTAGCAATGATTAACAAGCCTGGCTGCTGTAGGGTCAAACTCCAATCTTCTATTCTGACGGAAGATGATTACTGTAACTTTTGTATTGTATAATAAATACATTTGTAATAATTTCTCCAATTGAATACAGATCTTATGCTTAGCTCTGTGAAATTATTCTGATTAAATGGTTGGTGAGATTAATAAAAATACTGGATGACAATCAAAACACCAGAGGAAGGCTGAAGAAAGCCTCAGCTGGAACATAGTAATAAAAACTACAAAGATAAGGATAACAGTCTGAATAATGTCAATATTTCATTTCAAAACTTTAGACAGCATTTGAGCTTTGGGATCATTTGAACATTCTCCCCCCACCCTAGATTGGTTTAAGGGGGAAGGATGTTAAAATGGCCCATTTCAGTAGAGAGGATGTTCAAGTGATCCCTTGAAACATTCGAGGCATCAGACTTCGACACAAAATCATTAATATTCAGTGAATTTTGTGGACCCATCGAATGGAGTGCATACACAGACTATTGTCATATTGGAACAAGCAAATGTCCAGAATTAAGATGCGTGGTTGTAAGCACGACTTTTTAAAGGAATACCTACAAGAATCTATGCGGTGTGACAGATTTGGTGATAATGCGTTTAAAATTTTATGTACTCATATGAGTGAACAGTATCTTTAACTTTAGTAATAAAATGAATTCCTATATCTTTTCTAATTTCCTTAACTTCCCCAATTATGATCGTTTGCAATTAAACATCCACCCCCTTAGACTGCTTTAGGGGGGAGGATGTTAAAGTGATCTGTGTTTTGTCTATTTTATCTTTAGATTTGAATTCCTCTAATAACTGTTTAATTAATGCTTGCTTACATGTTCTATGCAAGCATCTATGAATATATCATTAAAATGATCAAATTGTATTCAAGAAAAAATGTCTACTCAATTACTTTGTATTCCTGAGATGTTATCTGTTTACTTTTTAACTGTTTTACTCAGGAACTTGCGTAAGCAAATTGACCTAAATTCCCTGAGATTATCTGCTGCTCTTTGAAAATGAACATGTAATTATCTCTGAGCTTATTATTTTTCCATTTTTTTCCCCCCATACATTTATGCATTTGCTCATATCTGTCCACACGATATTTCCAAAAGTTTCAATGAAATTTTGTGTAAGAAGTGATTAAATCTTTGGGCGGATCCAGGAATTTTTTCTCAATTAAGTTACTGTACAGTGTTGACAGAGGTATGCACTCTGAGTGCTTTCTAGATATCTCTGTGCTTATTATTTTTACAAAATTCAGTAATGGGATTTTCATTTATTTATTTCCAACTTATATTTTTCGTTATGGCTGTTCTTTAATTTGCAATAAATATTGCAAATTGTTGTACCCTACCCACCAGGTTCTTAATCTTAGCTGTTGCAGCCTTTCATCTAAAATGCAGGGATGGTCGGCAGACGTTTCATAAAGAGAACCCAGTCAGATTGTCCGCTCCCCCACATTGTGTGAGTTTTAGTTTAAACATCTGTATTGTCAGGCAGGGTTTGGGTTCACATGAGGGGTTCATTGTCATTCTTGTTGCCTCCCTTTGATCTTCCGAGATCCGATGCTGGCTGAAACGTATGAGAAAAACGACAGGAATTCTATAGTTTTATTGTTGAGTACAGTGTTCACAATCTTGGTCGGCTCTATTATAATCTGGTAGATACTGTGATGGGGAAGTGGTAGGAATGGGGCTTGTTCTTTTAATAGGGAAATATGGTGTCCAAGGAAGGTCCGGAGCAGAGGCTGTGTTGCTTTAATTCGGACAATCACCTCACCGGAAGACTGGCACAGCCTCAACTCATTCAGCCACACCCAGCTCCTGCTCACATTAGAATCCCAAACAAAGGCCCTTCTCTGCATCACCTGTCAACCTTTTTCTACTTCCTGGCCTTTTCTAGGTCGGCCGTCAACCGATATTTCTTGACATCTGAAATCCTTTCTTGACATCTAAAATCCCTGTCATTATTTTTGATGTCCTAATTTCTACTATTAGCATAAAATCACCTATTTTCCTTGAGGATGTTATTTTTTTCCGTCTGAATCCACATCCCCACACCCTCGGATGTGACACCTGAATTCACATTACGGCTTGACACCTAATAGCTAGTGTGGAGGGATGTTGGGGACTCCTTCCCACCAACAAGCTACCTCCTAGCCCATAAATTAACTACCCAGTTAGCTTAACTACAAGCTATTACTGCCGTTGGCTTATCTATGCGATATTACTGCCGTTGGCTTAACTAAAATCTATTTACTGCCATTGGCTTAACTAAAATCTATTTACTGCCATTGGCTTAACTACAAGCTATTCCTGCCATTGGCTTACTTACAACCTATTTACTGCCGTTGGCTTAACTACGAGCTATTACTGCCGTTGGCTTAACTACGAGCGATTCCTGCCATTGGCTTAACTATGAGCTAATACTGCCGTTGGCTTAGCTATGAGCTATTTACTGCCGTTGGCTTAGCTATGAGCTATTTACTGCCGTTGGCTTAACTATGAGCTATTTACTGCCGTTGGCTTAACTATGAGCTATTTACTGCCGTTGGCTTAACTATGAGCTATTTACTGCCGTTGGCTTGTAAAATCTAGCCAGTGTGAGTTTTTGTATCTTGCCACATTATAGCTTAGAAAATCTAATTAGAGCTGGTTTTCTATCTTACTACAACATTTTGAGAATAAAGTTTTGATGCACTTGCATTTCTAAAAGTTCCATGATAGTATACACATCTACATAAACTCTATCCTCTGTTTCTCTTCTCCACCTTTTTATGAAAATACATTTATTCATGGAATTCTTCCAAGGAACCTGATAAAACATTCCTGAAGCACCTGAGTGAGTGATAAAAGGAAGCAGGAATTGGAAGAAATCGTGTGAACAAGTTGGGAGCAGAAGGTCTTGGTATTACAATAATTTTGTATCAGCCAGTTCCACTGAACTATCCCCCCCTCCACATACTCTTTTGTGCTGTCTCTCTCTCTCTCTCTCTCTTTTCCCCTTACTTGATTCTTTTCTCATTTATGTAATAATTTTCAACTTCAAAGTTAGACATAGTGGGTACTTGGAAACAACAAATGAGTGCTTTTGATCTTTGTATGTGAATGTGTCCTTATTTTTTTCTTCTCCAGTTTCTGATTGTTCCTGGCTCTGTATATCTGGGAATTCCCAGCTCTGGCTTTTTAAGCAGAACAGATCTTTCCCATCATTTCCTCATAAAATTCATCTTTTAGTTGCCAAACAAAAGTCTGGGCAAGAAAAAAAAGTTATAAAAGAAAGAAATGGGTAAATGTTTCAAAGGGAAAATACTTTGCCACTTATTCATAAATGTCAAGGTTATTCCAAGTTCTTTAAACAGGTTATTTTTTTTTTTTTAAACTCCACGTCATAAACTGCTAATCTGTAGTTAATTTGGTACAAGTAGTGGAGTTCCTAAAAAGAAGTGTGGCCTCTCCTACATATCTAGTCGTTTTGCTTTATTTTTGCATCTCATACTCCTATGACTGTGGTCCCGAATTACCTACTCAGTTTTTGACGAATTGACCAATCCGAATGTAATGTTATAGATCGTGACAAGAAGAATTAGATGATTCATTGACCGACAGGACATTTTGAACTGTTGATGTGCTGAGAAGTGGGGTTAGCTGAAAAGTAGCTATCATTTCAGTTGAAGAATTTAGGAGGCAATCATTTATGTAAAAATGGTATTTTTCATACCGTCCTTAACCCTTTATGGGGCAAGTGACTAGATATGTCTAGTACACTTGTGCTTGAACAAAGAAACTGTTTTGAGGCATACCACACCCCATTAAATTAGCTTGTTTTTGGCCCGCAAAATAAAATAAAAAAATCAACCCAGTGTTATTTTTTTTGTCAATATCATTTTTTTTTTATATCTATTCATTTTATTGAATGTTATTCTTTAATTCTATGTTTTATTTAACTTTCTACTTCAATTTTTTTATATTTTCCATTTTTGGTCACTTTTTGGGCGAGGCACCATATATGATCACTGCAACTGTAAATATCTTGTAATTAGGCCTAGTTTAACATACAAAAAGGTTGTTTTGATATCTAAAATAGTTTTAGGGGTGCCCTATAAAGGGTTAAGTCAGAAGACTTATTTTTCAAACAGAAAATGTTTTTTTATGATTCTTAAAAAAAAGAAAAAGAATGAAACGGGCCAAAAATCCAGTCAATTAGATTTTTAAAAATCTGCAGAAATATACGGTAAAAATCAATCGGCTTTTCTTTCTTGGGAGATTTGTATTCACTATGCCACTTTTGATATTTATGAAAACCAATCTTTATTGATGCATACAAAATGGCTATTTTGATCATCACCTTCAAGTGACCTTGAAGTATAGATATTCTTCTCTTTTGACGTGTGAAGAGTTTGAAGAGATATTTATTCATTTCTTGTCACCCGGGGTTCAGATGGGTTTGGGGAGGGTGGGCCTTTGGCTTGTGTTATTGGGTGTAGTGTAGAGATCGGGGTTCCTACGGAAAGGCTCTCTACACAATCCGAGGCTTCTTGCAACACCTGGTATTCTCAGAAGGTCACCCCTCTAGGTACTGACCAGGCTGGTGATGGTACGAGAAACGTTGTATCCAATGCGATTTGGCCGGAACCATTTTGATGAGTCATCATGGTTATATGGACAAAGACAAATTGTCTTTTTAAAGAACATCTCACTAGAAGTTGTTGGCAGAAGTTATTAATGCAATTCCTTCATCAGAAATGTTTGTTTATCGATGGAATTAAATAGAATAGATTGATTAGAAAGAATGTTGTATCATTAATATGACAATTTTCCCAAGTTCATGTTAGTTCAACAGAAAAAATGTGTACGGTATAGAACAGGGGTCGGCAAACTGCGGCTCAGATCAGGCCCGCCAAGGAATATTGACTGATCCGCGAGCAAATATTGAGATAATATGCTTATTGTTTGTTTTAAAGATTCTTTGTGTCTTTTTATGATTCAAATGATGTCTTGATTGAATTAAATTGCGACTAAATTGAGTTCTTTGATTACTAATTGGCATCATTGGTTAAGCACAACTGATTTTTTACCATGCGTTATTCTTTGATTAATGTAATAAAATGGATAGTTCCGATATTTCAAGCTTTTTTTTTTTATGGCATTTAACTGGCCCACAGGCCACTGATTGATATGCGATTCAGCCCACAGAGGCAAAAAGGTTGCCGATCACTGGTATAGAACTATCATAAAAAAAGAAAAGAACACTGATACAAATGTCTAATATCCAAAGTTTTTACCACTTTGGAATTCTGGTATGACTATCATTTTTTATTCATGCTAATATTTTTGTCTGTGTTGTATGCTGCTGCTACTAGGGAAATGGCCTTTATACAGTGTGCTCTTGGTACTGACAAAATCGTAATCGTGAAATTGTGACTTATAAACTTATTACCTCTCCCAACGAAGTTGGGGAGGTATATGTATTACCTTGTGTATTACCTCGTCTGTCCAAACAATATCTCCAAAAGTTCTCAATGAATTTCAATGAAATTTTGCGAAAGGGTGGGCCATGGGCTGAGGAAGAAGTGAATGTTTTGGCGGATCAAGGAATTTTTTTGTGATTAAGTGTACAGCGTTCGCAGAGTTCAATCCAATCAAAAATATGTTTGAGTTTCTTATTGTTGAACTATTTAATTTCCTTGGTTACAATTATTGAGTGTAATTTTACAGATTCTGGTAATAATATATAGTTAAAAATGTCCTTTATAGTGTTTCATTTAACCTACAAGGAAAATGCTGAACATAATTTGAAAATTCAAAGTTTTTTTGAAAATTGAACTCCTTGTTTGAACACGTTATAACCATTGCTTCCATCGGAGAAAAATTCTATTTACCACCATCACATTCAGATAATACACCTGAAGAAGGCTGTAGAATGGACCGACCGAAATGTTAACAATAAGGAGTTCAGTCGTTTCGAAAAAAACCTTGAATCATGACCCTTCACAAATCTATAGACAGTATAATTTGAAAAATTTAAAGATAAAACTTTTCACAGACATCCCTTCATAATAGCTAGAATATTTTACCATTATCATGGAACTGTGTCAAATCTATGATTTTAAATCTCGTTATTATCCCTACGAATTGTTTTCTTTCCGATCATAATCAAATTGTCTACCTTGTTTTTTGTTACTGGAGGGCAACTGCTGATTGGTGTGCGTGTGTGCTGACAGACAAGCCACTCAAAGATTCCTATAATAGCAGCTTGTAGGTGGTTGGTTGGCAATTGTGCTATTGACCCAGTTCGGAAATGTTGGGTCACTTCATCCTCCTTCCTGTTCCTACTAATGAGATACCTGATGGTACATCTCCCTCCTCATCACTGCCTACACTAATATCCTTCATCTGTTTGTAGAGGTGGGATGCTATCCATTATGGGAGGGGCCTTCTCCCCCCTCTATACCTTCTATAGAATAATATTAGTGCCTTTTTAGAGCAGTTTGTATCATGAGGGAGACAACTGTTGGATATAAAGAGTTGACAAATACTGTAAATTGGGGTGTCTAAGTAGAATTACTAGGACTAAAAAAAATATTTTGAAAACTAGGGGTCAACTTATACTGTGTAAAATATATTTTTAAAATTACTGGTTAGTTACTCAATAGAAACTGTCATGTGACCAACGTCTTTTGGCAGCTTGCTATGTTGGAGGTGATCAATTAAAAAAATCTGGAAAAAAGGGATGATCAAAAGTCTGAATTTTCAAAAAACAATCATGAATGCTTCCCAACACAAACTAAGGGATCAATTTTGCATAGACTTACATTGCAAATTGAACATTTCCCCCCCCACCCACTAAAAACCTGACGCAATAAGTAGTAAATGTTTAAATTTTCAGCCTTTTAGCTCCATTGGTGCAACCTGTAGGTGTGATACATACATATCCAGCCAACCAGACCGACTTAAAAACTGAAGAAACCATTGGTGACAGTTTTGGGTGACAGTTTCTAATAGGCCTGAACCAGAATTTTGAGCAACAAATCTTGAGGTCCACTCATATGCCAGGTCGACTTGCACACCACTATTTACGGTATTTCTCAATGGCATATATACATGTTCAGTGTTGTTTGGTGGAAACAAAATCTTAAGGAAATTTGGGCTAATACATTCAATTTGGTTTCTAAAACATTTATCTAACAAATTTTACAAAGAAAATCATCATTTCCTCTCAACCTGTAGCATATGCTTTGCGTCCTGGTACTCGTCAGGTGATTGGGGACCACTGTGTTACAGAATTCTCTAGATACTTTTAGTAAACTTGAGATGGGAGCATA
>VCCN01005031.1:1834634-1844763 GCA_006491835.1 Architeuthis dux | reverse complement strand
ACCTTTTTTGTCTAATATATATATATATATATAATAAATAAAAACTACACAGTATAGTACATAGTTCACTTACTCTTCTTTCTTTACTCTTTGTCTCTCCATGTTCACCCTTTACAGTTGATATAAATGTCATGTGAAGCACATGGTCGAAATTAGTTTCTCTTACACATCTAATAGGGAATTAATTCTATCATTGACAGAGAATTGACAGATTCCAGCACATCACTCAAAACTGTTTTCTTGTTTCTTTTTGATATGGAAAATGTTTTCTACACTCCAAAAATACTCGTGAGAAATTTGTTTCCCCAACGTGGAATTAAATTTCCAAGGTTTTATTGGTCGGTTGATAAATATTTGACTCTTGAGAATTTTAAATATTTTCATCCATTCATTTCTTATAGCCCGTGGCCAGGCCAGTGAGAGGGTTTGAGGGTGGTGGTTTTGTGGTTCTTTGGTTTGCGTTATTGAGCTTAGTGCAGAGATCAGTCTCCTCCTCACCGGATTAAGTATTCATTCATGGTGTAACTAGAGAAAAGCCATAGTGATTTTTCCATTATTGAATTTCTTAAAAGATTTTTAGAAAAAAGATTTTCAGATGATTCTGAGAAGAGGTTCCATATCAAGAGCTGAAAAATGATTTTATCAAAAATGTTTTTCATTAGTTTTAATCTTTTTTTTCTTTCTTTTTTTATTAAATTCCCTCATTTTTTTGTCCAATGAATACTTGATGAATCCATAGATATTATTATACAGTTGCCATGTCTGAAAATTCAAAAAAGAGGGCAATTCCTGAATACATTCTTCCCCTGCTCTACATACACTTTGACGCTATGTAATCTTAAAACCGGCTTCTGAAGATTTCGAGACCTAAATCGAGGATATGTCTGGAAAAATATGGATATATACAGGGTGGGTGAAAAGAAACTCCCCATTGGAAATTGGTAATAACTTCATTATTTATTGGTCGATTGTAGTCCAACTTTACTTTGGACTATACAATGGTAGAATTTGCCTGCTGTGTTAAAATGGCGTTGTCCACCAATTTCTGTAAGCGTTTCGATATGGCCTCGATAACGGAGAGTTAATTCTCATCCACCCTGTAGTAACCCTATATTAATAATATAATTATTTAAATACTTGCAATTGCACTGTACTGTAAAATATTAAAAACATTGTTGTTCTGCATTTTCTTATTTATGTTCAACAAATTTTTTGTACACATTTGCAAAAAAAAATGAATAAGGTAGACTACTCTATAATTAATATCTATCTCCCTTGACAAATGTTGCTGAGAAAAAATAAGAACATACACATGGCGTACTATGTAGGTGGATATTTAGATACTCTTGATCTAAATTACAGATGACTGTAGACCGTTTCTTAAATAATGACATTTTTCTTCCATTAATGTATATTTGAGTCCTCAAAATTAATGAGAATTATTAGAATTTGTCAATTTCCTTTTCATATTATGAGATTTATGTATTTTGGTGCTTTCAATATTTACAAAGATTTTGCCAATTGTTACTGTATTTTTATGAATAAAATATCTCTACTGTTTTAGTATTAATTATGACAACTAGCTGAATACATATCCTACAGATGGGTTATTTGGCTAGTATATATAATGGACAGTATGGTTTGTTTTTTTTGTTTGTTACTCTGTTCGTAACAATGGACTCTTCCACTTGAAGGTAACAATTTTGCTGATGAAAATATCTCCTACCAACCATTGGAAACAATGGACTCATCCACTTAGTTTTGGTTACATATCTTTACATTAGGCTTATTATTAATATTGAGCTGACATCAAATAGCAGCAGTTTTGGCTATGTTTACGTTAGGATCATCATAAAAAAAAGGGATTATGCGGCTGCCATGACAGTCTACAGATGTTATGAATTGTCTTATACAAGTTAGTAGATAGTAAATGACTTAATGTATAGGTATTTTCGGACTATTGTCCTCATCTCAGTTCATCTTTTGAACACAACGTTTTGACCGTTGTACCTTACAACCGATGTAACATGTAATATCTATACGGAAAGAGAGTCTCTTTTATTAGTCTCCCTCTCAGGTTGTGCAAAGCAAAAACAAAATTGTATCAAATAGAAATTTAAAACTTTAACAGCAGCACTTGCAAATATTACATTGTGTGGCAACGAAGTGGAAATGGACTCGCCCGAATAAATGACCGGCTTGAGGTACAGCAAGTAAAAGCCAACTGAAACAGGTCAACGACATATATAGACAAAGTGGAATGTGGGTGACTCGTATGTTGAGCACCAGCAACCCGGATGTGGCGAGTTGCTGGCGGGCAGCGAGGGCTCGGCAGTTTGCTCTTGACTCGCCACTTGAAGCCACACTTGAATCGTGTTTGGGACTTATACTGTGAATGACATTGTAGCAACTCAGAGTTTGTGATAGCCTCCCGGTGATAAGCGAGGAAGTGCCCCTTGAAGGAAGTCTTCTGGTGCTGCAACATTGACATGCCGTTGGATTCATTGCATCAAACTGTCTCAGTGTTTTTTCCCTCCCCTTTTCTACTCCAACATGTTAAACCTGAAGAAGGCTGTAGTGTTCAAGGCTGAAACGTTGTGTTCAAAAGATGAACCAAGATGAGGACAGCAGTCCAAAAACACATATACATAATGATAATCCCTCAGCTAAAGAAATTCAGACATAAAATGACTTTCTTGTCCCTTCCTTATTGATAAACATGTGAATAAGCTAGAAAACCTGTCAGTGTTGTTTTCATATCACTGTACAAAGAATGCCACTCAAATCTGGTCCCTAAGGAACTAATTCTGCATTCATTAATCAATTTTGAATACAATGGGGAATTTTTGCTTTCTTTCTGTAAATTGATGAGAATTGCTGTTGAGATTTCCGTTCTTTTGATTACATTTAAGCTTTGCAATGGCTTCTAAAAGAGTCAATCAATAGTGATGCTAGGCATGAACACTTGTCCATGTCAGGTTGAACTGTTGAAAAAAACTGGACCATGGTATCTCAGCAAGTTGTATGACAACCAGTTATCCATCTGCCTTTATAGGGCAGCCCTAAAAATATTTTAGATATCAAAACAACCTTTTGGTATGTTACACCAGACCTAATTGCAAAATATTTTCAGTTGCTAGTTTTCTGAAATTTTTCTGTTTATGGGGGCAAAACCCCCTCTTATGAAGTGATCATATATGGTGCCTCGTCCAAAAAGTGACCAAAAATTAAAGTAGAAAGTTAAATAAAACATAGAATTAAAGAATAACATCCAATATAATGAATAGATACAAAAAATTGATATTAACAAAAATAATTGGGTTGATTTTTAAAATTTTATTGTGCGGGTGAAAAACAAGGTAATTTAATGGGGGTGTGGTATGCCACATTGGTATGGATTATGTTGTCTTTGTGGCTACAATATTTGCATGTGGCTGACGTGTCCTCAGGTGATCATATATACTCACTTGCCCCATAAAGGGTTAAGTGTGTAATGACAATCTACTTATATAATGAACCGTGTGAATTTTCTTGATTCTCTGTCCGTGATTCATCATTGAAAGGTAACATGTTTGGTGATGAAAATATCTCCTACCCACCATTTTAAAGAATTGGCTCTTCCACCAAAACAATTGTTTTTTAGTTTCTTTTCTAAAAAAAGAATCAACTAATACAATTCAAATACAGGTAGTTCTTGCTTTTCAGAAGTTCGCTTTATGCCACTTTTTAAATTTCTTTTTTGAGAAAAGGCGAAAAGCAAAAATAACGTTCAGCTTTTATTTTGCAGTGAGCCATTATATAGGAAGTGCACACACTCTCCCTCTCCCTCTCTCTTCTACACCCTAGTCTCCTGTACCTCCCACTAGTGATGTACCAGAGTATCAATCTGGTCGGATATCTGGCACCGGATTCACATGGTTGCAGGGATAATTTTTTGTGAATCTGGCCCTGGATATCCGATCGGATTGATACTCCGGTACATCACTATCTCCCACAGCCACAACCTCTCGACTCAACCAGACATACCATCCTAACCATTTTTTGGTGTCTGGGGACTTTAAAAAATTGTTCTGATATAAATTAATGGTAATTGCTTCTTTGCTTTAATGCCATTTTGGCTTACGAAAGACTTTTATAAATTATAGGAATCCTCTACTTTTGGATAGCGGTGGGGAGACCAGTATATCCATGAATTCTTGTCATGGGGATTAACTAGTATCACTATAAACTTGACTCTATGCACCTCAATGTGCGACTGTTTCCTTCCTCATTATCCTGAGTACCAGTGTGAAACATTAGTAGTGATGGTTACTATTTGCCATTTTCTCTTCAAACATCTTTCTTGACTGTGACGAAAGTCAACAGTTCTGGGGTTTTATTTTTGTTCAGACCAAATTTGAATTAGTTAATAGCGTTCATAAGAAACGATAGAGAGAAAGTGGGTGAAGAAAGAGGAATTTTTCTCTTTTTTTTTTTACGTCACACCACGTCATATTATTCCTTTTTTTATAGATCAATTCTCGAGATAAAAAAATAGAAAGTACAGGAAAGAAAGAAAGCAGACTATACAGTGTTTATAACTAATGCACACACTTCATATATATATTTATAACTTTTTCATTTTCCAATGAATTATTGTGTCTTGGACGTTATATTATATTTTACGTTTGATGCAATGTTTGTTTATTTTCGTTTCGGACGTTTTAGTGCGATTAACTTGAAAAATCAATTGGAAACAAATAGTTTTATTACAGAAACAAATGTTGACAGATGTTGTTTTAAACAGTCTACTCTTTTTCTTGTTTGTTTTTATTCATTCAAACAGAACCCAACCTTCATTTTCTTTACATAAAGGATCTTGCACTATTGACCTGTCTGTGCAAAGGTCAGCTATTGTCCTTTCACTGTCTCCTAAAGTTGTTTGTGTCCAGTGTAAATTAAATAGATCAGGCCACAATAGGAAACTGTGGCAGCCATTGTAAATGGTTTTGGCCAACAGATCACTTTGAATAAATCCTTAAAACAATCAAAAGTTCAAAACACTTCCCAGTCTTTAAGATATGTTAACTAGTTCTATCTTTCAGAGCATACCAGAAGAAAAATAACCTTGGGAAATATCTACTGTAACCAAATGAATGTGCTTCTTGGACATGTACACTTTAAAGATTCGAAGAATTAGAGAGCTTTAAAAATATTGAATGATTTTAAATTGAAAACAATGTACCACCATTAAATTTGAACCTTAATGACCATCCAATATAAAGAGGAAAAAGCTGTGCTAAGGTTTGAAATAACTGCTGAAAAATAAACTTCAAGTTCTATTGAGTTATAACTAGCTGAAAATCCGCTCCAAGAGCTGGATTTTCAGCTAGTTCCTGCGAATACCTAAATATAGCCCTTGGCACCAATAAAAATCATGGATTTGAATTATGTATTTATTGATTCATACCTTATTTGAAAATTAAAAAAATGTTTACCTTACTTGAAAATGTTTCATTAAGTTTTGCTATTGAGATTAGCTCTAAGTCAGCTTAGGTGGTTTGATTGCATGATCTTAATCTTGCTAATCTCAAATCTACTCTAATATAAACAGAACTAGGTTGGTAGTGGTATTGAACCTCTGCCTCCAGACTTGCTCAATTTCCAAATTCAACGCTAATCCAGAATCTGTGTTGAGTAAGTCTCTGAGTAAAGCTTGGATTATCTCCCTTTCTGGCCAAATCTGGCAACCCTGTCTGAGAACCATTTTTTTTTTTCACAAATCAGGTTGCAGAGTTGTCGTCATTTATCAGGGAAAAACATACATGTTACAGATATTTCTTTTGGCCTTTTCAAAAACAAATCTGAATATGTTATTGTTAAAATACTGCATTTTTTTTATTCCTGTAGACTCTGTGTGGAGCATAGAGCTGCAACAACTCTGCTGCTGTTTCAGTAGCAAGTAATGTTTTATGGGGTGGAGTTGCTTGCCCACGCCCAGTCCCCCTCCCTTACCTGGGTTCTGTACCAGCTATGGCAACCAGGATTGCCAGATTAGTTTTCTCAAAATCTGATACGAGTGTTCCAAAGATCGGTCAACCCTGCTCCAAATCGGTCAAATTCGGACAGAACAAATTAATGGCTAAAGATAGCTAATAGTAGCTAAATTATTATCACAATAATGAAAATAAATAGCTAAAAGTGGCTAGAACTGATATCTAAAAACAATTTTTTATATCTAAATGCAACGAAAAATATCTAAATTTAGATATAAAATATCAAAATTGGCAACACTGAGTGCAGCTTTAAATAGGACAATTTTGGATGTCCGATTCTTAAAATTTTTAATAGGACATACAGGGCAAAAAACACACAGTGTCTGAAATCGGACATATCTCACTGGCAACCCTAATGACAACTGCCAAGCTGTAAGTGTTCTGTTATCTTCTCTTAAATGGACTGCCTTACAGGATTAAAGGGCTTCAACTTCCCTGCTGTTTACCCATAGCTGAGGGAAGAAGTAGATTCATGCCTTTCCCTATTTTCCATGCTGGTAACTGTTACACCATTCTGCACCTCCACAATACTGGTCTTTTTTTTTTTAAACTGTTTTTCTTTTCAAATAAATTCTAATTTTATGGTCTGCTAGGGAAAAATAAATATCTAATTTATTATTATTAAATAAATTTGATATTTATTTTTATTAAATAAAAATGCCTCTATGGACATCTACAGTTTACATTAAAAATACATATTCAACATTAAAATACACATTAATTCAAGTAATAAAAATGTGTATGAAACTTAATAAAAAGTTACAAGCTTATCTGTACTGAGAAACATTTACCAGGCACATTTTTATTTTCCTAAATTCTTTTATATATTTCAGTTGATAACTCACAGAATTGCCCTGTTAATTTATTTTCTATCCCTAAATTTGTCTAAGTTATTCTTAAAATTATTTATACTTGTACTATCTATTGCATAAGTTGGTAAACTATTCCAGTATTTCAAATTCTAACTTATATGTAACAATAATTCAAACACATGAATATTGATATGCATATTGAGAGATTATATCAGATCTGTTAAATAACTCCTAGCAGCAATCTGTCATTAGTTTTGACTAGACTTCATAAGGCACCCCAATATGCCCATATCTTCTCCAGTTCTTTTAAAACCCTAATTTTTCCACCCATACATTTTTTTGTGGATATTGTGGTTACTAACAACAAATTCTACCATTCGTAATTTTTATTTTTTTTTACATTTTTATTTTTCTTCTGGATGAGCTGTAGTTAATTAATGTCAATTAGTGAGCAATGTGAATTGAATCATAGACTCTGCGGTTTCTGTCAGTTGCCATCAGGAATTGAATCATAAACCTGACAGCTTTCAATGGTTTGATAACTGCATGTTGTTTGAGAGGGTAACATTTACCCGTTAATTCTTTTTATTCTACATACTAGCATAGTACCCGTAAAAACTGATGGGATTATTTATGTATGGATCGTCACTTCTGCCTAGGATCATGAGTATTTGTGCGCTCCGCCTAGGATTAGTGTCGCTCCCTTGCACTTCTGCCTAGGATTAGAGTGTAGTATTTGTGTGCTTATTGAAAAATTTTACAAAAATATATATATATAATATGCACACTGCGTTTTATATATGTGGATTATTTGGGGAGGTAATTTTTGAGGATGTATAATTTAGATATCGCTAAACAATACTTATATTAAACATTGCAAAAAAAAAGAAAAGTAACTTTAAAAAGAACCCTAGAACATTGGCCCCTTTTTAGCTCTCTTCTTTGAAGAAGAAATGCTATTATTTCCCCTTTGTTCACTAAATCAATTTATCTGCTGCTTCATTCATCTTCCTTACTTTTGTTTCCTTCTCTTCCATTACGATATCAGCTGCGGACAATAGACACACAAATTTATCTTTACAAAGAATATGAAAATCATTTCAAAAGTTATCGACAAAGGATGTTGGGTCATTTTCAAGTGCCTATTGTATCCTCTACAAACATACAAAATTACTACATGCAGTGTGTATATATAATATATATCTATACACATGTACATATATACATTATGCACACACATTATTTTATATGTAGAGGTTTTATTTTGTATGAATAATGTATTGCATTACAGGAATGGGCACTTGACTAGCACTTCGATTTAATGATAAAGCTTTTACATGGTGTGTTTTGTATGTATGAAGACATTATCGAAATTCAAAAGGAACAGTGATCTCTTCATGTAGATGCACTTGGCACTAGTGGGTCCCTATTCAGGCTCAGCTTTTCAGAGATCCCTTATCTAATGGAAGATTAATAATCTCTCAAAGAATTCAAAATGTTTTGCTGAATAGCTCAGAAGATTTGTAAAGATGCCACACCCTAAAAAATTGTTGACCTAAGTGTCTTAAAACGAATCCACCCAAATATTTTCCTACTTAACCATACACTTGGATTGAAGAAACTTGGTATTCTTGAAGACAGACAAACCCTAATAAGGAATCTATTGAGAATTCTTTACATTTTCATTCTTGTAAAATGATTCTTTGTGAATAATTTGACTCCCTGCTGAACATGAAATTGCATTTTTGGCTGAATTTCTGAGATGAGGAATTTTCAGAAGTCATATAGCCTGGTTCAGTGGGATAGGCAGATTAGTGACATCACAAGAACGAATTAAATAGGAAGAATTAAATGATACAAGATATCCTCTAGACATTGACAGCAGAATGAGAGCAATCCACCCTTGAAGCCATAAAAAAAAAAAATGGTATACTTTCAAGTTCAACATTTCATTTACGGCTGTAATAGCAATATGAAAAAATGTAATTCACATGCCTGAAGAACAGGCAAAAGCAGTACATGGCACTATATGCTATCCCTAAAACTGCTAAGTTGACAACACTGTGCAGGGATCCTCCTCTCTCCCTATCTTGTCATTGTCCTGTTTCAGAAGCTGAAATTCTGGAATTTTGAAGAATTTTAAAAATTACTTCCAGATTAAGATTTTTTTTTTTTTTTTGGGGGGGCCATGTCCTGTAAAATATGTATGCATGGCAACCCTAATTTTATGTTCAGGAGAGGATTTGAAATTTGGCTTTGTGGAATATTTTCAATTTTATATCACATTTCTCTTTCTGACCATTGTTAGCATGGGTGTAATTT
Organism: Architeuthis dux; assembly: GCA_006491835.1. Lineage (NCBI taxonomy): Eukaryota > Metazoa > Mollusca > Cephalopoda > Oegopsida > Architeuthidae > Architeuthis > Architeuthis dux. The sequence continues at coordinate 1,835,594 of VCCN01005031.1, read as the reverse complement.
TCAAACGAATCACAGTATCTGAATTTGAGATGAGTTGTTACTATTATACATTGATTCATTCAGACGTGTTTCCCCGTCTTTGTTACATTTCAGCTGCTGTGGTCTCCTGCATTCTGTCCCCAGAGCTTGAGGGTACAGCAGCCAAAGCATTTTGATAAATACAGCAAAGATGAAGAATCGGGTCTAAAAGGATGTATGATAATAACAAAACCTCATCTCTGAAATTCAGATAAAAATTGTCCTAAATTGTCAATGAATAGAATAAAAACAAAATCTTTTGTGAATTGAATTTAAAAAAATATTTTTAATATGAATTTAATAGTTAAAACTGGTAAAAAAAGTTGTTTTTTTTTTTTTAGACATAATGAGGAGTAAATGTTTAAATTTTCAGCCCTCTAGCTCTTTTAGTTCAATGGTCACCAACCACCTAACGGCAGACCATTACCAGGTGGCAAAACGTGCAATGGGGCCAAGAGAAAATGATATGATTTGTCAATATTTCTTTTTAAAATAAAAATCCTTTCCTTCAATCTAAATATTAAATTTGTTCGATAAACTTGTTTAGAATCAAAATTGGGTGTACTATTAGCCACTCATAAGTGACTTATCACCTATATTCCGACCTTGATTCATACAACCCCCTGTCCAGCGGCTCGGTCCGCAAGAATATTGTCGATATTAAATCAGTACGCTGTGAAAATTAAACCTGTCTGTGGTCCAACAAATGTTGGGAACCTTTGGTGTAGATAAGTAAACATAACATAAGAAAAAAATAATTGCAGCCATTTTTGACATCTGAATGGGGAAATGTTCTTTTCATTCATTGTGATGATGAGCACTTCGAATATGTCATCACCTCTCAGTCCAATACTGTGTAGTAATAAAGCTCTCTCTTCACTCTGATCTTTGACTTTTGTTGATAGGTTAAAAAAGAGCTCCACTGTGACAGGTTAAAAAAAG
>VCCN01005031.1:1817267-1830876 GCA_006491835.1 Architeuthis dux | reverse complement strand
TATATTTTTATATATATATATATATGTGTGTGTAGTCCTCATTAGATAGTTGATTTGCACTTCCTTTCCATCTGTCTAGCTTTAAATATTTTGCCTTTAGATCTGAATGTTGTTGGCTGATTGTGTTAGTGAATTGCACTGACCCAGTATGGGAAGCGATGCTGACAGTCAAGAAGTCTTTTATGAATGAGAGACTCCTCCTCCCAACCACACCCTATGATGAGGGGGTTCACCTTACATCTTTTAGCTCTCCGACACAATCAATGGCAGAGGGCAGGCTAGGTTCTTTTATTCACTGCCAAATCAATAGACTTCCACTGACAAATTGGCAATGGAAGTCAGCTGATTTCAATGCTATTGCTCAGTTTAGTCTTGAATTGTAAAGTGGCTGCCAACTAAACTGGGGTCTCAAATATCTGCACCACCCAAATAATGCCTCATACTCTCATATGTCCTTTTTATCCGCCCCTCGTGCACTGCTCTGAAGCCGATCTTCTCATGTCCTCCATCCCCCGTTCTGCATCCTCGGGTGGGGGATATCTCCTCTGATGTCTTTCTTTCTTCATAATCACTTAGCGCTGGGATCTTTCTTCTGTTCCGCTTCAACTGCACCTCTCCGCTCTATGGCTGCCCCTCCTGTGTCTCTTTTCTGAGGAGCACAGGGTCACTCTTGTTTCTTTCCCCCAACTCCAACTCCAATGCACTCGGCAGGGGACTCTTCCTTCTGACTGACACACTCTAGACTTCTGAAGCCTGCGTGAGTTTTCACTGTGTACACTGTTTCAAGGCTCGACTGATGGCTGCTACTGATACTATAAGTGTGACAGACACGGTAGGAAGGAAGAGGGTAGAAAAGAAAGTTAGTTTAATTACAGGATAGGAAGGAAGAGGGGCTGATGACTGTTGCTATAAGTGTGACGGACAAGGCTCTTATATATAGGATGATTTATTAATTTTTATTGAGCTCCTTTTTGTAATATGAACATATTTAAACATTGGCTCAATTTTTAAAAGATCTGTTTTCCATCAAGAATCAATCTTTTGGTATTAGTAGAGAAGGGATTTTTTATATATTATGCAAGAGGATATCTATGTTTATGCTTAGATGACTGGAATCAATAAAAAAAAATATTTTGTAGTTAGTGTGCCATTTCTTTGTGTGACTAGAATAAGGTTCTGTCTTTCCAAAATAAAAATTTTTTCACACTTATGAGGTTATTAGAAACAGTCAGCTGAAACTTTCACTTAGGTTTCTTCAGTTTTTAAGTTGGTCTGGCTGGCTATGTATGTATGGCGCATACAGGCTGCACCAATGGAGCTAGAGGGCTGAAAATTTAAACATTTACTCCTTATTATGTCTATAAAAAAAAACAATTTAAAAAGAAAATTCCCTCCTAAATAGGTTCTTAGTGGGGGTTCAATTTGCAATCTAAGTTTATGCTAAATTACTCCTTAGTTTGTGTCCTGTAGCATTCATGCTTTTTTAGTGATCACCGCCCAACAAAAAGTAGAGATAAGTAACTTATTCATTGATCACCCCCTTTTCCAATTTTTAATTAATCACCCCCAATATGGCATGCTGCCAAAAGAAGTTGGTCACGTGACAGTTTCTATTGAGTGACTAACCAGACCTGTTAGATAATATCTTTGATCTTTCATTTACTTCCATCTATTTATGGTGACAAAAAAAGCTTCCATTTGAGACATTTTGTCCACTTTGGTATCATTTTTTGTAAGTTTGTTTCATGTAGCTTTTCATTAAGTTATCATTAAACAAGATGATCATTTTAACACCCCCCCCTTTAGCAACTAAACATCCCCCCTCTCTAAAGCTGTCTAAGGGAGAGAAATGCATCAGTCTATTGACAAAGTTTACAAAGTTTTATTGAACAAGATATTGTTCAATAAAATGAATGCATAAATTTGCGTATCGGGTCCAATTCAATGTTCCATCACAATTGTCGCACTTAGCTTTAAAAAGCTGGCAACAGGGTTCTCCACAAGCAGAGGAAAAATGACGGCTTTGAATTTGTTGTTTTCAGCCATGGTTTATGACTTGAAACATGTTTTCAGCCATGGGTTCTCAGCCTCTAAGTTTTGGCAATTGACCCCCCCCCCCAACCATTCTAGGGGGTGTGATGTTAAAGTGATCCAACAAGAGCAAACGCACTTTGATGCATTGATCTGAAAATCACTGTGAATCCTCTTAGCAATTGCCTTGGATCAAATTTTATGTTTATTCTTTTTTACATGCCTTATATTTCAAATACACATTGAAACTTTTCATAGTATTCATTGCATTTTCTGTAATATGGTATTTGATGTCAGATAAATTTATGATCTTTGCTAGTAAGAGCTACAGTGGAAACACTTGTTTTATTGCCACAGTTAGATGCTCATTGCGGTGTGGTTAAAAAAAGGATTTTTTATTTTATTTGGAAGGCACTTTGTTGATATAATGCAGTCAGATTTATACCTGCATTTGTCTCCCGTGTGTGTGTGTGTGTGTCTTAAAGAACGTTACAATGAGGGTGAGAGAGGTAGAGGCACCATTTTTTAGTCTGATAGGGAACTAGTGTTTCTGTGGTATCTTTATAGTAATGGAAAATTTGCTTAAGTGGTTGAATCCAAATTCCTCCTAGAAAATTGTCTTTTACCCCAAGAAAAGGGTTCCATGGGAAAGATATCATACTGGGGCAGGTTTTGAACTATGTTCCAAAAATGTTGCATGATCCTGGGAGCACCCAGAGACTGTTTTTTGATCCCATTACTACACAAACTTAATTTTTCAAATAAGACCTGGGCAAGACCTACTGGTTTCCCAATTTTTCAAAAAAATAGACAATTTTTCATTCCTTGACAAATTATTCCATATGGGGGTATTTTTTGTCGGGGGATACTTGGATAAAATTGTATTGGGGGCGGGGGGTTTAACTTTTCCTAAAAATTGTCAAAATTTGTGTAATAAATTAATAAAAGCTTTAAATTTAACTTTTCATTCTGATATAAATTATACATAACGGAGGAACACCTTTTTGTGAATCTTTATTTCAGTCGATGTTTTAGCTGAAAATACCCACCCAGGTATTTTCAGCTAGTACTTATATTTGATCAATCATTGCACAAGGTGTGTCTTTTATTGATATACTATAGCTGTATACTAAGTAACACTCTGGCCTTCATTTTTCATATATATCAATATGACTTTGTCTCATCCCCTGCCCCACACCTACCCAAAGGACAGAAAAATCTAAGAAAGTGAGTGAGAAGAGAGAAACCAAAGTGGAAAGAAGTCTCGTTCAGCAGTGCATATACAGAAACTGCCTATTTATTTTGCAATTTATTCGCTAAAAATATATCAAACTTTTTTTTCGTCCATTGTTAACAGTAGCATGTAGCAATTGGATGATGTTAGAATAGAAAAAAAACAAAATGTACAGTGCAGAATATATTGCACTTGTATTGGGTGCAAATCTTTTTACACATTTTGGTTGAGAAATCTACTCATTCATACTTTATCATATTCTGTAATGAATACAAGCAGAGGAAAAACCTTTCCATATGATTTTTCCAAAGATATTAGAAATTGTCAACCAAAACGGTCTTCATTTTTTAAGCTCTGTCTGGCTGGCTATGTATGTATTTATCGTGCATACAGGCCGCAAAAATGGAGCTAGAGGGCTGAAAATTTATACATTTACTCCTTATGTCTAGTAAATACGTTTTTTGTTTTTGGAAAATTCCGCCCATAAATGTTTTTTAGTGGTAGGTTCAATTTACAATGTAAGTTCATGCTAAATTGGTCCCTTAGTTTGCGCCCCGCAGCGTTCTCGTTTTTTTTTTTTTTAATTCAGACTTTTTAGTGATCCCACAAAAGGCAAGAGAAATAACTTATTCATTGATCACCCCTTTTTGCAATTTTTTTAATTGATCACCCCCAACACAGCATGCTTCCAAAAGACGTGACTGTTTCTACTGAGTGACACACCAGACCTGCCTTCTTTCTAATTAGATTTTGTGTTTCTGTAATCTTGAAAATTGTATTAATTCTGTTAAGCAAGTAATATTTTCCTCTGAGGAGAGATTAAAAAAAAAAATTAAAAATGCTACTAGTTTAATAAAGGTGTAGCCAATTGAAATGAGACCCAAGGTTGCCAGATTGGGCTACAAGTGGAGATAATCCGAGCTTTATCACCTAGACTTACCCAACACAGGCATTAGAATAGTGTTGAATTTGGAAATCTAGCGAGTCTGGAGGCAGAGCTTCAATACCAGCCTTGTGTTGGGTAAGTCTTTGATATAAAGCTGAGATTATGTCTCTTTGTAGCCCAATCAGGCAACCCTGATGAGAGCTCTTCATTTCTGAGATTATTCCAGTCAGTCACACTTTATTATGAAAGAAACCATTTTATGAATCAAATATGAAATGCAATACATAGGTAAAAAATCATCATCAGCCATTATTAGACCACTGCTGGACAAAGGCCTTTCCCATCTCCTTCCATGACAACCGTGATTGCGCTAACCTCTGCCAAATCTTTCTATCTCATCCCTCCATCTTGTGTCTGGTCTTTTCCTACTGCGTTTACTGTCCTATGAACACTGATTGGATACTCTTTTGCTCCATCTGTTGTCATCTTGTCTTGCTAAGTGTCCATCTCCCTTTTTGTTTCTTAATTATTTGTATAATATCCTTCACTCTAGTTCTCCCTCTGATCTGTGTTGATTTTTATCTATCTCTTAGAGTTATTCCTAGCATTGCTCTTTCCATGGCTCTGTGCGATTCTCAGTTATACAAGTCATTCAGAACAAAATGCAGTACATAGACATGCTTTAATTAATTTTATTTCCTTTTAATGGATATTGATTTTTTCTTTTTTCCAATATTCAATTTCATTTTGTCTGCATTTTGTGAAACCATCAAATGGTATTTCAATTGTTGAAATCCAAATAACATTGACTGATTACAAAGCAGCAAACCAATAATTTACATTTTTTTTTATTGTTCAATCCGTTTCACTTTTTGTGCCATGTGTAAAACTTTTGAATGTATTTAGACTTGACTGCTATATGAACACACAAAATTATGCAGAAACTGTCAACCAAAACTCTCAACATAGGTTTCTTCAGTTTTCAAGTGATTCTATCTGGTTGGCTATGTATATTTATATATGCATGTGCCTACAATATCACCTATAAATGAGTACACACCTACCACTATTTTATAGAAATTTAATTTTCTTCTAAACCAAACACAGCAGGATTTTATTATTTCTGGTGGAACATTACACAATCAAAACAGATATCAGGTATTATTCATGACCAAACTCGACAGCATTGAAACTCTGTTACCCAGAATATGAATATGTTGCTGACCAAAGATGAGTACACCACTATGAAAAATTATGTTTGGCAACATAGTTTCAATGCTGTAGAGTTTGGTCATAAATAATACCTGATGATATCTGTTTTGATTGTGTAATGTTCCACTAGAAATAATAAAAATCCTGCTATGTTTGGTTTAGAAGAAAATTAACTTTATATTAACAAGTGGTTGGGGGGATACTGTATGTACAGGCCACACTAATGGATAGACGGATGAAAATTTAAATATTTACTCCTTATTATGTCTAGTTTCTTTAAACCCCCCCTCCGCTCCCATTAAATGCTAAAATGTTTTTATTGGAAACGATCAATTGTTTAGTTGAAATGGGAATTGTGGCTTCTAACATTTACTGGTAGGACTTACCTTTTTTAGTGTATATATGAAATAAAAAGCTAATGAAATGATATACGAGTGAGTATAATTTATTAAAGTTAGTATGTCTTGAGAGAAGGGAGATAATCACTGTAACCTTGACCACCTTTCTACTTCATTGCCTCAATTGATTTCCTATTGGATTGTCCTTGCCTGTAGATTTAACAATTGTAAAGCTTTCCTCATAGTTTGTATTGACTTATTTTTTAATAGCAGTTATGACAGTCTTATTGCTTTACCTATATTCATTAACATGTATGTGCACTTTGTTTTCTTTTTGTTTTTTTATATACATAAATCAAATGTATATAACAAGGTTGCCAGAAGGGGAGATAATCAGAGACATAGAGCTATGGCGATATTCAAGAGTGGACCATAATAAGTGAAAAACAGAAGGCAGTTTATTGTATAAAATCTAAGAGATTAGAACAAATAAACAAAGGCATGTTTTTTACCACCAAAATAACTCCAATATCTTACAAAGTATACTGAATCAGATTGTGCACTATGAATTCGTCTAGGTAGGACTGAAACCGTGCTTCAGACATGCCAAACTGACCATTTAATTTTTTTTGATAAAGAACAACACCCAGGCTTTTAATTTCATTATTGCGTTTATTTCTGATTATATTGTTTAATTATACTTTTTAATAAAAAAATTAGACAACCTTTTGACAAAGGGACCCATGCCATTTTCAGCATTTTAAACCATTGGCGATATTTGCTATGGAATATGTGTAAATTTCTTCTGCTTGCAAGAAAACATTTATTTTTGGCATTCTTTCGGCATAGAAATTATTATTCATATATAAATATAAATGTTAAAATAAAATAAGAACAAAAGGAATAAATTTGAAAGAAAAGATGTATTTATATAGAAAGCATAGAAAAAGATTGCTTTTATAAACAGCATATGCTGTCGGCCTTCTTGAACCCCAACACCTGTGTTATAATGGGGGAGGCCTGTAGCACAAAACACTGCTTCAGCTTTTGATCTAATAAAGACAAAAGTTGTGGGTGTAAAAAGAGAAAGAAATATCTACAGGTCTATGTTGGAGAAGCTTCTAAAATGGTTAAAGAAGTTAGAGAAGTGAGCCTGGCTTGAGTCAGAAGAAGAGGCCAGGGAAGTTAGATCTGAGCAGGTTTTAAAATTTGGAATTCTTCCTGTCAGTGACATATCTCTTAATAAAGAAAAGAAAAATGGAGACTGGAGAGAATCTATTTTAAGATTTTTAAAAAAAAATGATCATAAGTTGAATTATTGAGCGAAAAGATTAAGGATAGACAAAACTATTTACTAGGACGGATCAATAAGTCTATAGCCTGACACAGTTATTAGCTGAATTTTGATCTGAAATCTTTACTGTATGATATTTGATCTATGTGATTAATGGAGATGTTTTGAGCTAACAACGCATTGACAACGAAGGAGATTACATTAGGTCCTCATTTTTTTAGAACATCTTCCATGTGTAATGTGTTGGACTTGTTGATCTTGTCTTTTTTTGACCCTGATTAAATTTGCACACAAAAGAAAATCCTGGCTGGATACCAAAAAGAAACTTTTCCTCTTTCTTTTCATAATAATACCATTGCCACACAATCTGTCTCATTCAGATTCTCTTTTTATTCTTCTCCTAAAAATACCCATCCTTTGTTGGGAAAGATGATAACCATATGACATTGAAATAAAAAATGATTGTTGTTGTGGTTGTTAAGGTTAAGGTTGCGGTTGTTTTGGTGGTGATGGTTGCTGTTGTTGTGATGGAGGCGGTTGTTGAAATGGTGTTGGTAGTAATAGTAATAATAATGATAATAATAATGGCTTTGGAATTCTGCTGTCCTTGAATATTTGTTGCATGCTGTGAGAAAGAGAAAAATCCTCCATTGGAAATACATCATGCATAACTATATGCTAATTCTTTCCATTGGCCAACTGTCATGATTAAGCATTTCAGTGGTCTTATTTTTCCTAATATTTTTAAAAGATTTATCTTCTTGCCTTGGTGTCCATTCCTATTCCACATGATGGATACTGACAGCCATGGATTTCTCTTTAGGTTGTATTTTGCTGACATGTCTCCATTAAAGCAATATGCTTTCTCTCTCTCTCTCTCTCTATTGCTTTCTATATTTGAAACTGTCAACCTGAACTGTCAACATAGGTTTCTTCAGTTTTTAAGTGATTCTGGCTGGCTATGTATGTATCACTTGTACAGGCTGCACCAATGGAGCTAGAGAGCTGAAAATTTAAACATTGGTACTCCTTATGTCTAAAAAAAAACTTTTTAGGGGAGTTTAATTAACAATGTAGGTTTATACAAAATTGTTTACTTAGTTTGTGTCCAGCAGTGTTCACACTTGTTTTTTTAAAATTCAGACTTTTTTTTAGTAATTACTGCCCAACAAAAGGCAAGAGAAGTAACTTATTCATTATCTCTTCCTTCAATTTCTTAATTGATCACCCCAACACAGCATGTTGCCAAAAGACATTGGTGACGGTTTCTATTGAGTGACAAACCGGATCTGTCCTCTCTATTTATTTTGACAAGATGCTTCATCAAACCTTTACACTGCTACAATTTTCTTTTCCACAATATCTCATTTTCAAAATTTGAATTAACTCTTGATCTGTCAGAAAAAAAAAATGTCCTTTTTTTTCCCCCTACCAGAATGACAGTTTTCTTAACAAACTTTCAACTTTTCTTTGCAGAGAGGAGAATTTTAGATGATTATATTCAACACTTTGCAGAAGTCCATTACGATCACCATGAGCTGCACAACCGCCACGAACGACACAAACGTTCACTCGATCGCCATGTCATACTTAATTTTAGAGCATTGAACCGGTAAGTTTACCTAATTTGATCTTTTCTACACAATGACAATTAATGTGCAGCTATTTTTAGGTGGTTACCCTTACTGAACTAGCTAAAAGTTGCTCAACTCCAGTGAGAGAAAATTGTGAACATAGTTGTATTTAAAAAAAAATTAAACTTCTTTTTACTCCTAAAATTTCCTAATCTAATATATAAAAGTGTATGTATGTATGTTCCAAGTTGTAGGCTACAATTATGCACCTAGGAAGCTAAAATTTGACATAGGGGTAAATCTTTCTAAGGCAAAAGTCATAGGCTATGTTACTTTTTTTGACTATGTGAGTGAATCAAAATCTTTTTTATTTATTTAAAAATTTTATTGAAACAAATATGAGACAACCCTATAATTTGAGGGGAGGCCACTCTATAATTTATCGATTCAAATTTTAAAAACTTTTAATATTTTTTCATTGTTTGTTTTTGCTAATTTTAATCTATAGCTTCTTTAAAAATGAAACATTTTTTCTATGGCAAATAAAATATGCAAAATGCATAATGTTTTAGATTTTTAATGGATAAATACATATTTTCATCTTTAGTGCCTGTTATTTTAATGCATTTCAACTCTTCATTTCATAATTTTTGTTTTAATATTTACTTTTCTTAAAGTATCGCTTTAATATAACCAAGTAATTTTTAAAAAATGATATCCATGTATTTTTTCAAGTATTTTAAGATATTTTTTACTTTATTAAATATTTGAATATTTACCAATATAAATTTTGAGGTTATGTTATTACTGCAGATTTGCATGTTGTAAGGTTCGTTAGTGTATACATTTTCATATTTTAAGGTTCATTATTGCAATATAATGGCATTATTTGAAAAAAAATAGCTGTATTTTTATTTCCCTCTATGTTCAGTAAATAGAAGTTGCATAATAGTATCTAATAAAGACTGAAGATTACGCATCGAAATCTTGTAAATGTCATAATGAAATCAACTTTTGTTCGGACAGTCCAATCTCTTCTTTCTGTCTTTGATTTCTGCTGATTCATTCTACAGCCCTTTTCAGGTGTAATATGTAATATCCGTAAGGAAAGATTCTCTTTTTTCAGTGGTGCAAAGCAAATTTTTTAAATGGTATCAAACAGAAAATTTAAACACTAAACGCAAGGTTACAATTATTATTTATTTTTTTTGCTTTGTACCATCAGAGAGAGAGAGAGAGAGACTGAAAAAAGAGACTCTTTCCTTAGATATTACATATTACACCTGAAGAAGGCTGTAGAATAAATCGGCCAAAGCGTTGTTAACATCAAAGATGGTAAGAAGAGATTGGATTGTCCGAACAAAAGTTGGAATGCTATTTTCTATAGTTTTGAGAAGGGTCATTAATATTAAAATGGTTCTTTGGACGATTGAACTCCTTCTTGCTGTTTGTGTTGTAAACACAACATTTTGGCCGATCCATTCTTTGACCTTCTTCAGGTGTAAAACTTCTGTTTACCCTATCACACTCGGATTTTACACCAGAAGAAGGCTGAGGAATGGATCGGCCGGAACGTCGTGTTTACAACACAAATAACAAGGAGTTCAATTGTCCGAAGAACCATTTGAAAAGTTGGAATGTTAACGATTCTTCTCAAAGTTATTGTCAAATCAACTTTTCTGAAAGATTTGTGTATGTTATTATTTTTTAATTTGTATGACTATTGTTTTACCTTCATCTTGATTTATTAATTGCCTTTTTAAAGATGAAGGTAAAAAAGTAGTCAGAAACAATTTAAAATAAAAATGATTTATAATACTTCATCTAATAGAAATAAAAAACAAAAAAATGTATTTGTGTATGTGTTGCTTGATTTTTAATACATTCTTGTTCTTTATCAAACAAAAACTTTTTTTCCTATTTCAGAAATTTTAAATTAAAACTGGTTAGGGATAATAACATATTTTCACCTGATCATGTACACCAAAATACTAATGGTACTAAAGAACATGTGGACACATCATTTGTATACAAAGGTGTGGCACTTGGTAAGTTTAAATGCAAATAAGCACATTTCTTGTCTTTTTCCTCCCTTTTTAACTCTTTCCTCCCTAAGAGATAAATTTGTTCCCTGCCTGCCTGACTCCCTTCATCTAACAAATGTTCAAACGCTCTAATCTTCATCAAAATCACTTATATCAACATCAGATATGGTTGATAGAATCCTGTTCTAAAATATTTGAGTAGTTTGTACAGTTTAGGGAAAGAACGCAACTTTTTCGCCACACAGTCAGTCGTGGTCAGGAAGAAAGGTTTTCTTTTTTAATCACGCCCTGAGGCGTTTTCAGGGAGGAATGAGTTCCTCATTCCGCCCTGAGGCGTTTTCAGGGAGGAATGAGTTAACTCATTCCTCCCTGAAAACGCCTCAGAACATTTGCCCTAGTATAGAAAGATATTTTCTGTAAAAGATACTTGCTTGTTTTCAGGAACTGAAGCTTTGAAAGCTGTACATTATCCCCACCACCAGGTTGACTACCGGTCTGCAAACATGTGCTACCGAGCCGCAAAGAAACAATATGATTTGGCGATATTTCTTTGTAAAATAAAGACAAATTCATTTCCTTCGATCTTAATATTAGATTTGTTAGATAAATCCTTTAGAAACGAAATTGTGTGTATTAGCCACTTGTAAGTGGCTTAGAGTTGACTTATCATCTATATTTCGGTTGTGATTAACACCATCCCCTGTCGTCCGGTTCCCCAAGAATATTGTCAATATTAAACTGATCTGTGGTTCAAAAAATGTTGGGAACCCCTGCATTATTTGATACAAGACTGATTTCCATTTGGAACAGCAGTTATTTTTGAGATTCAATCAATCTACTCTATATGAACACTTGGAGCAAATAGCTTTTAAAATTATATAAATGATTTATCAGCCAGCTTGTATCCTTTTATTGTATCTTTTATTCATCATCTGCAAATGGAGGTTACAAAATGTCAAATGTTCAAACATGAATGAAATTGACCTCATCAGTTGGCAATGTAAATTGGCAATGTCTCTTCAGGCTACCCAAATCATTCCTGGTCAACCTTTTTTCTTCAGTTGATTGTTACATATGGACTAAACCAGGCTACAAGGAGAGATAATCTGAGCTCTATCTCCTAGACTTACCAAACACAGGCATTGAATAGTGTTGAATTTGAAAATCAAGTGAGTCTGGAGGTATAGAATTAATACCAGGCTCTTGAGGTTGGCTAGTAGTCAGGCCTGCACACACTCCCACGCAGGCCCGCACAGCTCCTCCTAAAACCTTAAAAAATTAATTTTTCTTGAAGCTGAGGATTCATCTGCTCACTTTTGATGTACCATCAGATTTGGATAAGTGCTCATGTTTTATTGTCATGTTAGGGTTTTTGCTCAAAGAAAAACCTGTTTTATAGTCGGGTCAGGTAAGGTAAAAATACAGCCAACCTGTATAAGCACTTAGAGAAAGAGAAATTCACATCCGCGGTTTCCTATGACGAACAGAAAGTAAGGGTCAATTTTAGCATTATAGTTACATTGTAAATAGAACCCCTCCACCTCTAAAACATTTTTAAAATTCTTTTCTCAAAACTGACAAATTTCTTTAAGCTTTGAAGGTCTAATAGTTTGAAAGCATATAAATTAGGTGTCTATAAGATGCATACATGCAAGATAAACATTCGCCATCTTTATAGTGATACTAGCAGGGATTCCCGACATTGCCCGGGGGAAAGAACCCCACCCCACCCCCCTCCTCATAAAAACTTAAAATTAAATGTTTTCAAAATTGACATTGCCGGCCGGGACATTCGAATGTAGCATCTGGCTGGGCGTTTGAATTAAAAATATTTTATGGCCTAGACAGATCCGATTAAGCCCGGGCAGGTCCAGGCAGGCCGTTAGTGTCATCCAATAGTATTCAAAACAAATACAATGAATTAAAGGTTACATTTTTTAAAAAAAAAGATTAGTGGAAAATTCTTTTTTACGTAAGGAAACGCCCACTTATTAATTACCGCTGCCGAAGGTTTAGGTTATTCATGTGTTCACACATTTATATGTATCTATCTGAACTTCACCCAGCCCTAACCATTCATAGTAGAAACTTGAAATTTTGCACACAAAATTCCCCTCCAAAACAGAGTTTCAGTGGCAGGTTCAATTTTCAATGTAAGCTTATGCTAAATTGGTCACTTTATGCCTGCATATTTTTTGAAAATTCAGACATTTTTTAGTGATCACAGCCCACTTTTTAATTGATCACCGCATATATGGGTGGCAGTGATTCATAATTTCCCTTGGAATGCTAGTTTAATATAAGTCAATAATATCAATAAATATCCAACCGAGCAAAGGTAATACCGTAACTGTACTACATCAAAACCTGCACTAATCGAGGTATTCCTATATAAGTAAACCAATGGTAACTGTAAATCACAAAGTCAGTTACCTCAACACGTTATGAAAGATAAAAACAAATGTTAATTTTAAAATTACAAATAGAAATTTTGTTTTTCTCATTGAAAATAACTAAACAAATCTTAAACTTAAATGAAAGTACTTAAATGAAAGTACTTAAATTTGAAAAAGATTCTGAAAGATCGATTGTGTATGTCAACTGAACCTGAAACATCACCAAGTCTCGTTGACCCTTGATTCGGCCATTTGTTACTGTTTCTCAAATTTTTTAATTAGTCATTAGATATGCCCTTAAAAATTATATTCAGACTTGTATTATTTCAAATTATCTTCGCAAACTAATACATTATGAGTATAATGTTTATTTATATAGATATAATAGAAAAATAACTCTTTTAAAATTAATTATGGCAGCCAGAAATTCTTGATTATGCAAATTAGCTAAAGTCACCATATTGTGTCATGCATATAATTCAGTGTAGTGATTAAGTATAGATTATAAAGATCATTGTGTGTTTTGATAATTTATTTACTTGTTTTGTGCACAAACCCAGAAGACATCTATATATATATATATGTATATATATATATAT
>VCCN01005031.1:1804041-1817057 GCA_006491835.1 Architeuthis dux | reverse complement strand
AATCATTCAAGAGTGAAGGAAACAAAAACGTTGCTGCAGGCAAGCCACAAAACACAAGATTGCAGAAGAAAATATCCTTTCATCACAGCACAATGCACTAATATCCTGTAAGTGAGCAACTGAAAATTAATTCTGTGCCCAGGAAGGAATAAAACGACAGATGAGGATTTGAAAAAATATATCAAAAAAACCTTCCAACTTCAGGAAATCAAATGCTAGTTGGAAGAGAGAGAGGGAGAGGGAGGGAATTTCTTTTCTCAACTAAAATGAAGAGAGAGATTCTTGCAGCAACATTGAAGATTACATCAATGGAGGATTATATAATTAATGGAGTAAATGAGAATTTTCATTTTATTTTCAAACTTGAAGAATAACTTCAAAATAAACAGGTCTGATTAATCATTCAATAGAAGCCGTCACATGACCAACGTCATTTGGTAAGCATGCCGTGTTGGGAGTGATTGATTTAAAAAAAAAAAAAATTAGGAAAAGGGGTGATAATGAATTAGTTCTCTTGCCTTTTGTTGGATCACTAAAAAGTCTGAATTTTAAAAAAAGAAGCGCAAATGCTACTGGACACAAATTAGTGATCAATTTAGCATAAACTTACATTGCAAATTGAACTAAAAACTTAATTGGGATTTTCAGAAAACAAAAAAATCATTTTTTCTAGACATAAGGAGTAAATGAGTTCGGTATTTCTGAGATGAGGTGTTAGTATTATTGATACTATTGTTCGGACTGAGATCCTCATCTTGGTTGTCATTTCCACTGGAAATGACAACCAAGATGAGGATCTCAGTCCGAACAGTAGTATCAATAAGGAGTAAATGTTTAAATTTTCAGCCCTCTAGCTCCATTGGTGCTGCCTGTACACACAATACATAGCAAGCCATCCAGCCAGACCAACTTAAAACTGAAGAAACCCAAGTTGACAGTTTTGGATGATTTTCAAATACTAAGATGATTTAGATTAGGGTATTTTTGCACTTGGATAATAGGTGGCTGAGATTCCAAATTGATTATCTATTTACCGTTTAACTACATGTTCCTTTAGTCTACACATTAGTTAAAGGCATGGAGAATGGGATTAGGGAGCTGAGTTCAAACTCCCGTTGAGACAGTTTGCGCTCACTTTGCATCCATCTCTTCCCTCTTGCCAATACATCATGGGCTAGCATGGCTGGGTAAGTCTCCTTACTCATAACTGTCAAGTTTCAATGTTGAAAATGAGTGAGAATCGTAAGTCATAGATTCATTCAATCTCATTTTCTTTGGCGGACAGCTGGTGTAAAAAATTTCTATACTCATTTTTGAACTTGCGATGTTACTCCTAGCATGTGTGCGAATGGAATGAATAGATGCTGCGGTGCCCACAGCAAATCACAGTCCTGCAGTAGCACTTCCGGGCACATTTAGTTGGTTAAAATCACTAACCAAAAGACACACACTTTTATAAAAATTTACTTTTTATAAAATTTCTCACCTTTCATAAAATGTGAGAATTTTACACTTTTTATAAAATGTGTGAGAATTTTCCATTAATGCGTGAGTTTCACGCAAAATGTGTGAGACTTGACAGTTATGCCTTACTTGGGGAAGGGAGGTCTATATCCGTTCTACAGGCCTGGCAAGCTGGAAGTGGATTGTGACCGATTGCTCATGTAAAGATAAAAGAGAGTGGAAGAGGACGGACGAAAGTAATGTGACTGCCGTCTCCACCTCCCCACAACAATCACGAGTATAAGTGGAAGATAAAATCTAAAAACAACAAACAGGCTAGTCTTCTTCATGCTGTATTATTTCTTTCTTTATATATAAAGGAAATGCTGCTCTGTATTATATGACCTAAATATTAATGTGCCAGAAAATCTTGTTAACATGTTGAAAAAAGGCTACATATGCCAAAATGCTAATAAAGACAGGTCTGGTTAGTCACTCAATAGAAACTGTCTCATGACCAAAGTCTTTTGGCAGCATGCCGTGTTGGGGTGATCAATTTTAAATTAAACATTAAATTTAAAATTAAAATTAAAGAATTGAAGAAAGTGGTGATCAATGAATAAGTTACTTCTCTTGCTTTCTGTTGGGCAGTGATCACTAAAAAAAAAAGTCTGAATTTTCAAAAAAGGCATGAATGCTGCTGGACACAAACTAAGGGATCAATTTAGCATACACTTACATTGCAAATTGAAACTCCCCATTAAAAACCCTATTATGGGGGTGAATTTTCAAATTTCAGACAGACTTGAAAACTGAAGCAACCTATGTTTTGGTTGATGGTTTTTAATACCATCACAGATCTGTGAAGAAAAGAGATACCACTCTTTCCTTATGGATTGTATATCTGAAGAAGACTGTAGAACAAATTGGCTGAAACATGGTAATAACAAAAGCAACACAATGAGTTCAATAGTTCAAACAATTCTTGGGAAAGTGCTGATAAGTTGAACTTTTCATAACCCCAAAATCTGGCCATCCATCTATGCCTTTAACAGCAAACTTGTCTTGATTTCATTAATTCATCTCCCGATTCCTGTTGACATGTGCCGTTTACTTTGCCCTGTTCTGTAATGCATTAAAATAGTGGTTTTGAAACTGAGGTCCGCCAGATAAGTCTGGGGTCCGCTGAGTTATTACTATGAATTTAAAATTAAGATAACTGAGCTCGACAATATACCCAAGGCCAACCTGGATGGAAGAATATCTCTTGTGAATTAACATATCAAATATTGAACCTGACATTACGAACCTTGTAGCAGTGAAACAACGTCATCCATTGCACAGCTATTGAAAAGCATTATTGTACACAGACCTCTACCATATTTTAGGATTTGAATAAATATAATCCATTTAAAATTTAAAAAATGATGTTTAAAGGTCAAAATTGCTTATTAGTATAGTTCACTGATTAGTCTAAAAACTAAATTCTAAAAATAGGGGTCTGCCAGAATATTTCCTTTTATAGAAGGGGTCCATGAGTTTTCAAAGTATCAAAACCATTGAATTAAAGTTTTCTAATTGTTCAAATCTGATCTGTTTTTCTTTGCTTCATGTATTTGCTTCTTGTTTTCAGGTCACCCTGGAAGCCATGTTTCTGGAGCGATCATTGGGAAGACCTTCCGAGGCGAGATCACTATTCCAGGTGATACAACATATCACGTAGAGCCTTCACATCGATTTTTTCCAGATGAAAAACCATTCCATTCTGTGATTTATTCTGAAAAAGACCTTAATGTCGATCCATACAAGTAAGCCTACCTGTCTTTGTTTGTTTGTCTGTCTGTCTGCATTTCATGTTTTTATTAGCAATGGCAGAGGATATCCAGTAATTTGCACAATGTCTTACGTTAACATGTGAATGAAAGATAACACACTTTCCTAAGAGATTAGAGTTGTGTTAATATGGGATAGACTGATCACCTTGGCACAGTGCTTGCCTTTGGTTCAGTAGGTTGTGGGTTCAATCCATGGCAGTCATACCAAAGACTTTTTAAAAAAATGGTACTGCTAAGCACTCTGCGTAAAGAGTAGGAATGAGGAAGCCTGTAGAGGGATGGGCTCCATCAGGCTATCTCGCCCAAGACACACCCATGAAAACAGGGGTGCCTCTAAGATACAGAATATGGGACGGAAAACCCTGTACTGAGCTACGGGACTATGGTATTGGGATGTTCAGCTGTCAGGTATTTTGCATAACTCCTCTCCTGGATTTTCACATTTGTTTTAATTTAAGAATT
Source organism: Architeuthis dux (assembly GCA_006491835.1). Taxonomy (NCBI): domain Eukaryota; kingdom Metazoa; phylum Mollusca; class Cephalopoda; order Oegopsida; family Architeuthidae; genus Architeuthis; species Architeuthis dux. The sequence continues at coordinate 1,813,317 of VCCN01005031.1, read as the reverse complement.
CATTTAAGTACGCATCAGGGTGTGATAAAGTGATTCTGTGCCTTGTAACGCAGAATTCTGACCAAATGTGCCTCCCAAATGCTTATGCTAAAGTTTTATTAATGGCACAAATTTTGTGCATTATTTTTAACTGAAATTTCAAATCAATCAACCAATAAAGAACTAAATGAGACTTTTTGCATTCAATGTTTATTTATCCATAAAAGATAGTTTAGATCTCTTGCTCCTGGGAGAAATTACGCAGGATATCGTGGCTGTGGCTAGGATCAAAGTGGCATATCTGTGCTTCGAAACCGCCATAGCCTCAAAGTTCAGAGAACCACGGACCTTCGGGGGTTTGTGGCATGCTCGGGTATCTCCGGATATCTGGAATAAGTTGCACAGGATATCTTGGCCAGCTGGTCGGGAGGCAATTACCATTAGCATGTGCCAGCAAACAAAACAATCAATCAATCAATCAATTTAGATCTCTCATTTGTGCCTCCCTATGAGCTGGTGTGCCCTGTAATGGCGTTACCATGCTTTTTCAGATCCTGATACACATTACTAGTATTTTTGACAAAACAAGATTGCTCGAAGAGTTGGGAATTTGTAAATTTAACCATGCAACAAGATTTTGTTCTAGTGTTATTTTTTGACTTGACCATGTTGTATATTCTTAGATAGCCATATTCAAGTTTGTGCCTATGAAAACAGTTTATATTAACTTGTCTATCCAGAGCTTTGGCACGTATATTGCAAAACACGGATTTGTTAGCCTATTCATACAATTATAAGATCCCCTCTGAACAAAGAACAAATATCATCTATAGTTTTGAAGGCCAAATTTTTAGGCAAAAATTGAGTTTCACCCTATACATGAGCTATAATTCTGTAAGGTTGAAATTCAAACATAATGGTAAGGACTAGAAACAACCCTTGGCTTCAAAAAAGCATACCATAAATTAATGATTTCTTGACTATAAATCAAGGGTCAACCTATACATGAGTAATAATTTTGTAAGGTTGTAATTGAAACATAGTGGGAAGGACTAGGAGCAACCCTTGGCTTCAAAAAAGCATACCATAAATTAATGCGGCCATGTCTGCTGGGGCCTAGAATACACTGACTGCATCCCCTTTTTTAAAAAATTTTTAACTGATTTTGGCATTAAATGACCCATTACGGTTTGATATGCCACTAAACAAATCAATTAATCATAAATTAATGATGAGTAATAATTTTGTAAGGTTAAAATTCAAACAATAGGAAGGACTAGAAGCAAATCAATGATGTTATGATGATAAATCAATTTCCTATACAAAAGATTGACTTATACATAAGTATATACAGTATTTAACTTACAAGATAATATTTATTCGAAAGTTACATGTATTTTTCAGGGAGCGACGAAAAAAGGAAGAGGAGTCTCCTTTTGGAGAACAAGTTGGAAGCTGTGGTAATGACGACATCCATGAGTGGATGAAATCTGTACAGGAATCTGTGATAAGGACTCCGGACCGCGTAAAAAGGGTAAGATGTCCTCATGTTGCAGGACAGGTGTTAATTTCTGCCTATTATCTCTGGAATTTCTTGTACGCTTATTGGTCATAACTATACTTACAGAGGAAATTCATTTTCTCAGATTTTGTGTCTGTTTAAATATCTACCAAAAATTCAGTAGAGAATTCCTTTATGGCTTTTCAAGAATTTATTTTATGTAACAACATACAGAAGAAAACTAGTCTTAAATTCTGTTTTCCTCTTATTAGGGGATGAAATCTATCCAGGTTTATAGTAAGTTTTCTTTTTAAAACTTAAACTGAGGAAATTCATTAGCTTAGAGCAGTGGTCTTCAAACTTTAACTATTCGGGAACCCTTTTCAATAATTAAATTTTCTAGGGAACCCCTTCAAAAAAAACAACTTTCCCTTCTACATATTTACATATATATGCATTAGATTGAAATGACAATTCAGAAGATCTTGTTGTGTACAAATGAGATTTCTTAGTTTATTTTGACATTTCGCCAGTTCATTTTGGCTTCTGGTGAAATGTCAAAATAAACTAAGAAATCTCATTTGTACACAACAAGGTCTTCTGAATTGTCATTTCAATCTAATACTGTCGGATAAATTATAATCCACATCAATACACTGGTCATATAGGTATCTATTGGATTTTGGCCTTGTTTATGGAATTATCTGAATGTGTATTAACCCAAATGTAAAAGCTGTGAAGCAATCGTTTTTGTAATGAAGAATTATTAAGTATATTGCGCAAATGTCGGAACCCTTTGAAAGGTTGTGCAGAACCCTGGGAATAAGACCGGGGGGAAACTGGGTCATACAGTTACATCAGAGAAGTATAGGAAGTAAAGTACTGCTTTAAAAATGAAGATCTTCGTATTTAGAAGTTGTGACCCAGGAATGCCATCGACGAAAATCTTTGTAGAAAGCACTGAAAGTGTTAAACGGTTGAAATTTAAAAAAATCTTTTTCATTTATTTATTTTTCATTCTTTATTTCATTGCATTGAAAGAATAAATCTTATTTCCGAACTCTTTCTGCACTCTTTCCTTTTTCTGAATGAATCTTTCCTATGTAATTTGCTATGTGGTATCATTTGAAGAGTTTCCTGTTTCTTTTCTAAAATTCTCAAAGATTGTTCTCTTATCTAATCCAAATTCTCTTCTCTCCAATTCGCAGGACATGCCACATGAGAAACATGCTAATATGTACACAGAAAGACTAAACAGAGTAAAGAGAGGAAGCGTTAATTTGTTGGGTAACAATACTTGCACACTCTTCTTACAATCCGACCCAGAACTGTGGAAATACATGAGAAACACCCTCAAACTTGTAAGTATATCATCTTTTCTATTCACATTGTTAGTTAGAGGGCCAATATGTGCTGTATAGTTAGAAATGGTCACCCAAAACAGTCAACATATATTTCTTGTTTTCCGGTTGGTCTGGCTGGCTGTGTATGTATCGCGCATACAGGTCGCACCAATGGTGCTTAGAGGGCTGAAAATTTAAACATTTACTCCTCATGTCTAGAAAAAGAAACATTTTTTTTAAATTCCCCCTCTGAATAGGTTTTGGGAGGTTCAATTTGCCATCTAAGTTTATGCTAAATTGATCACTAGTTTGTGCCTAGCAGCATTCAAGCTTGTTTTTTGAAAATTAATACTTTTTTTTTAGAGATCACTGCCCAACAAATTGAGAGAGAAGTAACTTATTCATTGATCACCTTTTTCCAATTTTTTAATTGATCACCCCATCACAGCATGCTGCCAAAAGACAATAGTCATGTGACGGTTTCTATTGAGTGACTAACCAGACCTGTTTCAATACATCTTTCAATTAATAAATATATATAAGACTGAGTCATACCAAAGACTTTTAAAATGGTACTCGATGCCTCTCTGCTAAGCACTCAGCTCAAGGACTAGGATTTAGGAACTTCTCTCCAAGGCTAATGGGTTACGGCCAAATAACGTTGGTTCTCGTAAAGATCAAAGTTAAGCAACATTGAGCATTGGGACATACCAGGTGCCGTGAGCAGATGAAGCTTTGATAGGCCTGACATGACAGAAATGGGTCTTAGTAACAATCGCCTGTGTGTACCTAATCACACAACACCCTCAATGAGCAGAGAAAGATGATACATACATACCTAATAAATACATTCTTGGAAATTTGAACTGTACTCTAGATATCCCCTAGCAATGGAATGAGAACTGTCTACCCTCTTGGATTTAATAAAGGCTTTCAGTTTGAAATTCCAAGAATGTTACCAAATAACAACAAGCACCCGAACAAGCCCAGTGGGTACAACGGCCGAAATGCTGTGACTATAACAGGGGTCCCCAACCATTTTTGCAATGAGGATCGGTTTAATATTGACAATACTTGTGGACCGATGTACAGGGGCGGGTGTTAATCACGACCGGAATATAGATAAGTCAACTATAAGTCACTTATAAGTGGCTAATACATTCAATTTTGTTTCTAAAAGGTTTATCTAACGATTTTAATATCAAGATCCTAGAAAATGAATTTGTTTTTATTTTACAAAGCGTGACGGGGAATGAGGAAGGTGCAGCTGACTCGTATCATTTCATATCACCAAATCATATTGTTTCCTTGCGGCCCGGTAATACATGCTTTGCAGCCCAGTACTGGTCCACAGCCTGGTGGTTGTGTACCACTGGACTATAACAACCAGGATGAAGATACAACTTCGATTAAATCAGCGTATAATAAAATGAGAAATTACTGAAATTTCATACAACAAACTTTTGGCTTTAACGACAACCCCAACACTCATTAATCCGTTATAGCGAAGGTTTATTGTACTGAAACCCAATTAATAATGGCTAGTCTGTTCTAAAATAGGTTACCTCCCCTGTTTTGGATACTGTTATAGCAGAGCTTTCCAAACTGTTGCATCATTTTAGTGTGTCACCAATAATCTCTAGGTGTGTCGCGAATTTAAGTATAATTTTGTATATCTTTCAAGAGGTACTTTTACTGAGTCAGTTGAACTGCTAGGATGACATATTTGGTTTGGCTAACAAAACTTAAGTTATGTGTTACAAAAAATTTTCATTTTTTAAAAGTGTCACCAATTCACCATTTCTTTTTTTTTTTTTTTTAACACCATAACAGATTTTCAGTGATTTTGATGCAACACACATACACACACAAGTTAGGTTTACACAAACCTTTCAAGACTCCTGGGAGATATATATATCCTAAGGTTCCTGCTGGATTATATATGTCACTTAGATCTCTTTTAAAAGTCTACTGGGATGTAGGTGTCATTAAAAATAAAGTAAATGAGATTTTGCTGTCTTTCACAACAGCAGACAATGACATCATAGTATGAAACCCACACAGAGAAATTAGTTTGCATTACATGGCTGAACAGGAAAACATGTGTAGGCTAGGCGGTCTGCTAATTCCAGATTTTCATCTGTCCTGGGATAAATGTCTAATGAGACAAATCTCATGATTTTGGTTCTTCAAAATATGGAAATTTTGTGATTTAATAAAAGAATACTTTTCTTTAACCATTTAAATAAAAATTAAAACGTTTTTGACTTTTTTTAAAATTCAGGCATTAAGCACCTTTTAATAGGTTAGTCTTGAAAAGATCGGAGATACCCCCCCCCCCCCCATCCGATATTTTAACCGTTTATAGCTTCAAGATTGTCACTTTGAAATATCTAGTTCATTCAGATATTGGATATCGTCAACCAAAACTGTCACTAAAACTGTCAACATTCAGACTTTTTAGTGATCACCGCCCAACTAAAGGTGAGAAGTGATTTATTCATTGATCACCATTTTTTTCCAATTTTTTAATCGGTCACCTCTAACTAAGCATGCTGCCAAAAGATGTTGGTCATGTGACTAACCAGACTTGTTTTTCTTTTGGTTTTTTTTTCCATTGTTCTTTTGACACCCTTTTAGTTCTCACCTCCAGTCGAAACTATGGGAAGAACTTACATGAAACTGTAATTTCTTTTCACTGCAGTCATGCCTGGACTTAAAAAGCATAAAAACAAGTTTTGATATTCACATCCTTTTCTTGGTCTCTCCGACTTGATTCTCATGTATTTTAGAATCAGTTTTAATGTGAAGAAATGTATCATTGTTCTCCACTATACGAGGATGTCTCAGGGTTAGATACACACAGCAATTGTTAGTTAGACCCACTTTCAGCTTGCTAGGCCTGTCGAAGCTTCTTTCTGCTTACGGCACATGGCATTTCTCAATGCTCACCCATTTAGATACTGACCAAACATCAGTGTTCTGACACCTGAACGAGTCTTTCAGGTTCAGACAGCTAGTGACTTGATCAGGATACAATTTACTGATTGTCACGACCTTGTAAAAAGACAAATATTCTTCTTGGGTTAAGCAATCCTCTGTTTCCGTTTCGGTCAGCGCTTCCAGCGGCCAAGTGGGGAAATTGGCGAACCCTCTAATTGTGGGTTATTCATGGGAAACAGAAGATTGTCTAGGTCATTCTGATTAGTCCAAACTTCTGGTATGCAAAACATACTGGAGAGAAAAACACATGAAACTTCTGTGTTTTGCTATGTTGTGGCCCAGGTTCAATTCCCGGTATGAGAACCCTGCATATTTATGCATGTAACATAACAATCAGTGTTCTCACGAGAACCGGTGTATCCAACGTGATTTGGAGAGAAGTTTCTCAATCCTAGTCCTTGCTTAGCGGAGAGGCATTGAGTACCGTTTTAAGTCTTTAGTATGACGATGGTGTATTGAACCACAGCCTAGCACTAGTCCACAGTGATTGATTTAATTAATCACTACTACCCACAATACTGGTTTATTGCTTGGTTTAGGTTATTCATGTGTTCTGACATTTATATGTATCTATGTATCCCGACTTTGCTCAGCCTTAACCATTCATAGTAGAAACTTTAAATTTTGCACACACACACTTTTAAATTCCTCTCCTAAATAGGTTTTTAGAGGGGGGTTTAATATACAATGTAAGTTTATGCTAAATTAGTCACTAGTTTGTGCCCACTTGTTTTTTGTTTTTTTAAATTCAGATCTTTTTTAGTGATCACAGCCCAACAAAATGCGAGAGAAGTAACTTATTCATTGATCAACCCTGTTTTCCAACTTTTTTGGAATTGATCACCCCCAACGCAGCATATATGGGTGGCAGTGATTCATAATTTCCCTTGGAATGCTAGTCTTAAATATGCAGTGTTAATAACTTCTCTCTGCAGTTTTATAACTGTTAACAGAAATGCAAATCATTTCTTAGACTAGTTAATCCCTGTGAGAAAATTCACGGATATATTTGAATTTCTGTGAGATCATTATTTTCTAGAAAAGAAACTGCTGAATTCATTTCAGTGGAAGAGTCCGTTGTCTCAAATTAAGGGATGTTTTTATCAGCAAAATTGTTACCTTTAAGTGGAAGAGTACATTGTTATGGACAGAGAAACAAAAAAACAACTTCACTATGTGATATTTAAATTATATGTCTAAGTGATGTGATAACAATATTTACTAATGGATACAAAATTTTTAAACAGGTACCATATGTGATCTCTATATACTGTGTTAATTTTGCATACAAAGATGGAATTACTGTATTTAATATAAGACCCCACCTGTATTTCCAGTGTTGTCAATTTAGCGCGTTTCTTGCTTTGGCAGTGCAAAAAGCGGTAAATTAGTGTGTTTCCGCCTAAAACATTTTGCCCATTTTCTGGCTATTTCTGACCATTTTTAGCTTCTATTCGGTGGTTTTTGGCCATTTCTGGCTATTTTAAAAAGTTTATTGCTTTTTGGCAGTCAAACTAGTGCAAAGATATTTTTCGAGTTGGCAACACTGCGTATTTCAGCATTCCCTGAATTCCTCTCACTGATCATCCAGGTTTTTAAAACACTGCCGCAAGTTCTGGTCAGAGTTACGTTTACCTTTTGAGCTATTGTTTTTAGGGAAAAAAAAGTGGTGTATTATATGCATATAATAATGAATGTTCATGAATTTAAGAGTTAAAATTTGTCTTTTGTATTTTCAGAATCCCACGAGAGCAAGAGATGAAATCTTGGGATTATTTTCAAATCATGTCAATGCCATAAAAACCATCTATGGAGATACAAATTTTACCACATATGATGGGTCATTGGGTTATGTAGGAGTCAGCTTTGTAGTCCAGCGTACCACAGTGAGTAGCTCTCTTGACATCTACAAAGTACAGGTATACCTTGATTAGTGCGGTCAATTTGTTCCAAAATTTTCTGTACTGTTCAAGGTCTTATTATAATTTAATGGGTTTTTTTTTTCAGCTTATACTTAATTACAGCAAAACCATAACCATACCACATCAAAACTTGCACTAATCCAAACCACACTATTCAAGGTATTCCTGTATATGAAATTTTTTTTTCTTTCAAATAGGTATTGAATGTATCTGTTACTACCTGAAAACCCGCCCTATCGATAGGTTTTCAGCTAGATCCTGGGTCCTACCAATATGTAATCCAGAAATAAGAAATTATTTACATAAACAGTTACATTTATATGAAAAGATGTAAACTTATTACGGAAAAAAAATAAAATCACGAATTCAGTTTTTAGTCGTCGAGAAAAACAAAATACAACTTATTCTTTTTTTAGGTTTTCATACTCTTTTAAAATATAAACACAGCCAGAAACAGGTCATTGTTGCTAGGTTACGGCCAGCCATAATGCTAATCTTTGTCTATGTTCTGCTCACTTATCTTGACCTTTCTTTTATTTAACTTCCTCTTTTAAAATGTTGCGGTTAGGTTCCTGAACACCATGACTTTCACAGAAACAACATTAAGTGAAACCAATTTTTACCATAGACACAACTATTAGAAACATAGGTTTCTTCAGTTTTTAAGCGGATCCGTCTGGCTACGTATGTATCAGACATACAGGCCACACCAATGGAGCTAGAGGGCTAAAAATTTAAACATTTACCCCGTATGTCTAGAAAAACGTTTATTTTATTTTTCAAAACTAGGTTTTTAGTGGAGGGTTTCAATTTGCAATGTAAGTTGTTGCTTAATTGATCCCTTAGTTTGTGTCCAAGCAGCTTGTTATTTTAAAATTCAGACTTTTTTAGTGATCACTGCCAAACAAAAGGCAAGCAGAGTAACGTATTCATTGATCACCCCTTTTTCAAATTTTTTAATTGATCATCCCCAACACGGCATACTGCCAAAATATGTTGGTCAGGTTTTTATATAGTGACCTGTATAAATAGGGATTATTTAATTTATTGTACTGTGGGAATTATGAAACTAACTTATGTTGAGTCAGAAAAATCACTTAATTTTAAATTCCACCTACAATTATTATTATATATTTATATCTTTTTTACTCAACAATGTTATAACGAAACCATGTTGAAACAACTTTAATGGGGAAGTTGGTATATATTTCCCCTCTTTTTTGTTGTTGTTGCAACTACCAATGGATCCACTTTTTTTTTTTTATCCCACTCAAATGAATCCCTTCTCTCTTGAACATGGGTCATAATAAAATCAATGAACTGTTGCTGGGTACCTATGTAGTCAAATCTATAATTTTACAGGTTTTCTCTATCAACATAGGTTTCTTCAGTTTTTAAGTTGGGCTGGCTGGCTATGTATGTATCACACATACAGGCTGCAGCAATGGAGCTAGTCTGAAAATTTAAACATTCATTCACTCATTTAAGTCTAGAAAAAAACTTTTCTTTTTTTTAAAAAAATCACCAC
>VCCN01005031.1:1784051-1798837 GCA_006491835.1 Architeuthis dux | reverse complement strand
TGAAAATAACTACATGTCAGACTGCCGACTTATTGATGCAAATCTTTCAGTTTCCTTTCATTTTACACAGACCTGTTGCACATTGTACAAATTCACATTTAGCGTAAATGCTTGAGTAATTTTAAAAAAAGGTTATTTATTTATTTTTTCAAAAATAAATAGCAAGTTTCATTATTTGACTAAATCCAGGCAGTATTCATTTTAGCACTTTTTGAGGTAAAGAATCAGGTATCAGTAATTTTTTGTGCTTTTAATCCGTTAGACCCTAACAATCTTCCTGTGTTTTTTTTTATTTTTCAGAAAAAAATGTTGTTTTTTTTTTAAGGTTTTACGAGGGGTGTTCTATTTACAATGTAACTGTATTGTAAATGGGGCCGTTATTTTCTGTCTATGGTATGGAAGTGAGGCTTCGAAGTATTCGGTTACTTCCCTTGTCAGGCTTCTTTAATATTTTAATGACGATTTTTCTGTGCTTTCATTAAGGCCCGAAGGTGCAAGCATGATCCCCCCCTCCTGGGTGGACACACATGCACCCTCGGGCAGTCCCGTGTGGCCCCCATCAAAAAACCTTAATAACAAATCATTAAAACATCAAAGAAACATAGTTAACAACCTTTACAAGGGAAGTAACATGCTTCAAAGCCTCATTCCATATAACGGATTGAAAGTAACGGCCCTGTTTGTCATACAGTTACATTGTAAATAGGCCGCCCTCGTAAAACCTTGAAAAACATTTTTTCTAAAAACTAATAACTTCTAGGAAGATTGTTAGGGTCTAATGGATTAAAAGCACAAAAGATTACTGTTGAAAAAAAAGATTTGTCTATTTTTTTTCTACTTGGTTAATGAAAGTAGATCTTTAGCCTTTTTGGTCTCTGTGTCTTTGTCTCTTAATGTATTGCAACTTTCTTTGTTTAGCCTCAAAGACTGCCTTCTGTGGCAACAAGTTAGTGGAAGAGGGAGAAGAGTGCGACTGTGGCTACAAGGAAGATTGCGCCAACAACAAATGTTGTCACTATCGCGGCAGCCCAGGAGGCCAGGAATGCAAATTGAAGTCAAAGGCTAAATGCAGGTAAGCAGAAATGAAACTTTCATACTTATTAGTGAATCTTCAGGTGCAAAATGATCTTAAAAATTCATACATGGTCTTATATATACCGTGATTTATTATTCCGTTAAAATTTGGTAACAGCATTCTTAAATTTGAATTTCAAAATTATGTCTACAGTTGGTCTTGGTTGTTTTTAAAAAAAAAAACATATCCAGTGGTTTGTAATGTTTTAAATTATAAATATTGAGGGTTATACGGTTGTTTTCTAAAAAAATTATTTAGAAATAATTCTGAAATTCAAATTTAAGAACACTGGTACAAGATTTTAACTGAATAATAAATCGGGGTATATATAAGACCAGGTATAAATTTTTAAGATCATTTTCCATCTGAAGATTCACTAATAAGTGTGAAACAAATTTGTCGCGAATATACCATAATATTGTTATATTATACAAGCTCTATTTTAATTAATATTGAGCACTGTTGTTATAAATACCACAGTGGGGTACCCAATGAGGATTGAACTCACAACAGTAGTAATGGTCTGTGAGACAAGGTTATAAACCATTACTCCACAGAAAGATGCCTTACCTAAATACTGTTTTATTTTATATATGTACATGTTTTTTGTGAAATGTTTGATTTAACTTAAATTGACTTTGAATAACTGTTACACTGTTTGTGCATTTTATGTAATTATATAAAAAGTATGGAATCTTGAATATGCTTTTATAGCTGTCTGTTAACACAAAAAAAAACCCTTTAATTTTTTAGTGAAACGGCCGGACCGTGCTGTGATGGAAGTTCTTGTGATTTTGTAAAAGCGAATTCTGATAGACTTTGCCACAGAATGGAACCTGAAGGATGTACTTACGATTCCAAATGCGAATATCCTTTGATACTCTGAGAAAGATCTCATTGTAGGATGCACTTTTTTTTCTTTTCTATTCTCTTTCCATTTTTCCAAATCTGCACTAATCAAAACCGCACTATTCAAGGTGTGCGTGCGTATAATATAATTATAATGACATTTATTAGTGAGGGCCTATATTTGCCTGGCACCGGTGTGAGCGACTCCTAAACAAGCGGCCTAAATCGTAAATGTGAATAAAGAAACAAATTTAGAATTTAGGCAGCTCATTTAGCAGCCGACCCAGGTTCACATTCTGACCTCTTGAAAAGAAGATCAAACCGGTTGAAGAACCTCTATCTAACATCTTATTCTATATAATATCAGATATTATTAAATACCTAAACACTTCCAACCAGAGTGGCTTTTCCTTACCTTTTTTCTGAGATCTCTATATATATATATATATATTATATATATATATATTAGTAAATAACATTGGAAAAATTTACTCTAGGCTTATTCCCATACTGTGAGCCCAGACTAAAACATAAGTTTTTAGGATTTGAATAGTATGTGTAAATTTATAAATAGAAAACAAAATTATTTCAAAATTTAAAGTTTTAATCTCATCAGATCAGTCTACTTAAAATATCAACTGTGCATTTAGTCTGTTACATTTTCTGCAGTTTTTATTCCTCTGATCCTGTTGCACAAATTATCCATCAGGTGGAGCTACTTCATTTTGCTAGGGTTACTGTGGCACTGAAATGGTGTATCAGTTGCGGCTGTATGCCAGAACATGTATATAATTTTGTGATCTGTTTAATATTTTTTTCTCCTCCTAAACAAAATTGAAGACAGTGTTTATATTCCTTAACTATCCCTACTGGTCACCAGGCCAAATGTCCACAGCCTAGATACAAGTCGAACATGACCCTCTGCAACTTTAACAGTAAAGTCTGTATTGATGGGGTAAGTATATCTCAGATTTGCCAGCAGATAAGATGCACATTTAAACTAGAAAGCACTCAGAGAGTGCATACCTCTGCCAATGCTGTACACTCACTCAATCGAGAAAGAATTCCGGATACAACTCAGAATTTAATCACTTCTTCCCTAAACCATGGCCCACACTTCCACAAAATTTCATTGAAACTCATTGAGAACTTTTGGAGATATCATGGGGACAGACATGGGTAAAGTGTCCCGTCTCTTAAGAGACAACTCCCAATGGAGTATGGAGCCCGGTGACAAAGTCCCTTGAAAGTCTCAAGTCAGGTCAAGACCAGGACTTTATTCCTACAAGTTTTTATGACCAGCCGGATGCAAGTCCGCCAAATGGATACCTCCACCCTAATTACACAGCTTAGAGTGTACTCAATTAGCTGCTGAGTGCACAGGGAAATTTGTCCTAATGAAGAGTTTTCCACATTCTTTGCTCATACCGGGAATTGAACCCAGGACCTTCTTCCTTACCCAATGTCCCACCCTTCCACAAAATTTCATTAAGAACTTTTAGAGATATTGTGTGGACAGAATAGATGGAAGGAAAGACACAGGGTAATACATATACCTCTCCAACTTAGTTGGTAGAGGTAATAAATTTTTTTAAATGCAAATATTCCACTGCATCTAATGCGTTGGTATTATGACTAGGGGGCCATCTAACAAATCTTGAATTATACAACTATGGGACTTGGTTGAGTTGCAATGAATCCCCCAAATACCCTCATAAACCATGCGTCTCATAGGCCCACAAATATGGTAACTGTCAGTCTCACTCCTTCAGGGATTTTTGAGATTGTTATAGTAGTAATGTAAGTTTAATGTTTGGGGTTTGAGATCCTATTTATTTGTTATCTACCATATCTTTAATAATATTAGAAAAGCAGCTGAAACAAAAAGAAATCTTGAAAGTTGGAGAGGTATATGTATTCAGTTGCTTCCTTCTTTCCCTCTGTTGATACAATATCTCCAAAAGTACTCAATGGTTTTCAATGAAATGTTATGGAAGGTTGGGCAGTGGGATAATGAAGAAGTTGTTAAATTTGGGGGCAGATCTAGAAATTATTTATGATTGAGAGAGATTTATCCGAGGTTTTTTTTTTTTGGGGGGGGGGGTCATACATTTATGTATGCGCTCATGTCTGTCCACACAATATCTCCAAAAGAAAGGTGGACAATGGGCTAGGGTAAAGGTGATTCAATTTTTGGGCAGATCCATGCAAAGTTACCTCCCGATCGTTGTTGTTATATAACGACACCAAGTAATACCTCCAAAAGTTCTCAATAAATTTCTATGAAATTTTGTTGAAGTGTAGGCAATTGGTTACGGAGGAAGTGAGTAAATCTTGGGACAGATCCATGCACAATTACCTCCCCTGACAATGGCGTTGGCAGAGCTATACGCTCTCTGAGTGCTTCCTAGTTTTTGTATTGTAGTGTACTGTACAGTACATGTGGTAATCATCATTTAAATGTTTTTACCTCTGTATATTTCCCATATTAGATTTCATATGAGAATTTTGTGTCTCAAATTTTATCTAACTAAACCAAATTAATGAATTATAGGACACCCTCTTCAATTTGTAAATGTTTTTCTGAGAACCCAGGTTTCTCTAAGGTAGCTGGGATTGTGAGCTCCCTATGTGCTTTCAAATACAGTAAATTGTAAATATTGTAATGTTCGTAATTTTTATTACAAATCAACTTTCTTCAGTAAAAGTAAGGATGCTTAAATATGAAATAATTCCTCTCGTTTGATTATTTGGTATAAATAATATTGCTATTAAAGTTGAAAAAAATTTTCAGGTGGGCTTTCTTTACCCTTTCTTTCCTTTTTTTTTTTTCTTTTTTTCTTTTTTTTAAAAATCTGATTCTCTGAGTTTTTTTAGTGAACATTTCTAGTCCAGCCTTTATTTTGTTTCCTTCTCTAAAACAAATCCTTAAAACATGTATTAAACAAAAACTACATAGTATCAGGTAGAATTAAGTATTTATAATAAGAGTATAAAATACTTTATCTTATTGTACTAATCAAAGGATAGTATCTTCTGACATTTTTAACTAATTTTTAAAAAAGTATATATAAAATGCAGAAATTAATTTATAAATGTTTGTTTATCAAATATGATCTGTGGAAAGAAATATAATTTAGATGTAATTTTATACATATCAGTAAAATAAGCCCTTTTTCATGTATTCAATAAAGTATTTGAAATTTAATTTGATTTCATTCAATTTACATAATTTATCAACATATTTATAACAATTTACATTTTAAAATTTTATTTTAAAATGAGCATATTAACATTTCTTAACATTTTAGATGCAACCTTTTAGCATTGTTTGGTATTAAATAGAACAATAAGTTGTAAGAGGAATCTGTGTTTAGTCTAACGAGTTTCACAATAATACAAATGGATAATAATTGTTTTTCAATAAACATTCTATAGAAAATCAATGCTTCACTTGAAGAATTTTGATAAAATTATTATAAAACAAATTATGATTTCTATATTTTCTGAATTTCATCATAGCGAAATGAAATGCTTGGTATTAACTTGTTCCCATGCTTTTTCAAAACTTCCTAATAACCAATATTGTATTGTAGCATTGCATTGGTCCTGTGTGTCAGAAAATTCATTGGGAGGAATGTTTCCTAACTGCTCCTGACGATGATTCTGAGGTTGACAGAGAACTCCTTTGCTATGTATCATGCAGTGAGTACACTCATTTTGTTTTTTTTCACACCCACCATCACTCCATTTTTGTTTTTATTTATTTTTTATAGCCTGAAGCAGGGTTGCCAGTTTTGGCGATAAGGGGAGATAATTCAAGCTTTATCTCAGAGACTCCAAATTCAATGCTATTGCAATGAATAAGTCTGGGGGCAGAGGTTCAATACGAGCCGTTTGAAGTGGGCCCTCCTCAAGAGGCTGGTATTGAATCTCTACCACCAGATTTACGTGGCTAGCATTGAACCTCTGCCTCCAGACTTGCTAAATTTTCAAATTCGATGCTATTCCAATACCTGTTTTGGGTAAGTCTCTGAGATAAAGCTTAACTCTCCTTATGGCCAAATCTGGCAACCCTGGCCTGAAGAGCATTACCTGTATAAAACTATTCTTTCATTATTAATGAATATGGATCTCCTCATCAGAAGAGAGCAAAATGGTGGCCAGTTGCCATCCAAATGTCATAATTTACACTGTTTATCCGTCATTTTGGTTATGTGGTTATTTAAATTAATTATATGCCACATTGGAAGTTAAATGACTAAATGCTTTGCGAAGTAATAAACTGTCTGAATCAAAATGATTGATATACATTTATTTATAACATTTTAGTTAAAATAATATTCTTTTGCCGTGTTTTCTATCTGTGTTTGTTATGTATATAAGACATAGATTTGTGTTATTTTCAGTATATTAACTTTTTTTTAAATCTTTTTTTTTTTTTTTCTTCAAATAATCATCTGTTGTGGGGTTATTTTTAATACATACAAAGGTGGATCAATAAGTCTGTAACCTGACAGTTATTATCTGAAATTTTCAATGTATAATGTTTGATCTATGTGATTAATGGAGCAGTTTTGGATTAAATGCATTGACAAGAAGATTGTTTTAGAAGTGTATTACTTTGTATCTGTTCAATACAATTTTGTTCTTTACTTTTCATTCATTATTTTATACTATAAGTATATATTAAGCCTTAGTCCAGAAAATCCAGAAATTTGGGTCACCTGCGATACCAAGCTTGCTGGATAAATTGTTTAGCGGCATATCAACCCTTGATGGGTCATTTAATGCCAAAATCATTTTAAAATTTAAAAAAAATAGTCTTGTGACTTTGGTGAAAGGTTATTTTTTTTTTTTTTTTTTTTTTTTTTTTTAATTAGTGTCTTGCGACTTTGGTGAAAGGTTCTTTTTTTAACTAGTCTTACGACTTTGGTGAAAGAACAGGTAGCCCCTGGTGGGGGTCCTACCCCTCTGCAGGGAATGCACTCAGCGCATTATAGGTCCCAGCCGACAAGTCCGGGCCCCTGTTTGGGGGGGGTCTTACCCCTCTGCAGGGGATGCAGTCGGTGTACTCTAGGCCCCAGCCAACAGGGCCAATAAATTGTCTGGTAACTGTACCAATTTTATTAAAATTGGTAAACAAACAAAAGAAAATAGATTATTTTCATTTTATATCTCCCTTGTATTGTTTATGTCTATTTCCTAGTAAGTTTATTTGTCAGCCTGTTTTTATTCTGGTTAATGTTTTCTTTTTACAGGAAACAATATAACTGGAGAATGTATCAGTTCCAAAGATATTACCAGTGTGAACAAAAGTGTTAATTCACCTTTCAAGAACTTACTGTTGGAGATAAACAAAGATAAAGGAGTTCCTCTGAAACTGCCTGCAGGTATATGTCACTTGTAAACTTTACCCTTGAAAAAGAAAACAAAATTACTTTACATGTTTATTGTATTTGAATGTACTTGAAATAGGCTTCTTTTTTTTTAAATTTTTTTTTTGACAGCAGTTAATTGTGTCATTAAGCCAGCTTCAGTTTGTTGGGGTGAGATTAAACTAATAAGAAATTTGGTATGGGCGATATCAGAACTGAGATTATTTTTTTAAATATTGATATTCGCGGATGTGACTGTTTTCACTCAGGCTGTTCCATTTGAAGATATTTTTTCTAACACCAGTGCAGGTCTGAATTTGTAGTTTATGGCTGAAATATTTTTTGTTTATGATAGTAATTTCAGAGTTGTCCTCTGAAATAACTATCCTAAACAAAAAATATTTCAACGCTTATGGAATATGCAAATAATGATAAAAAGTAAAATTTCAACATTAAGTGGAACAAGTTAATTAAATTTTAAAACCAGTTTTCGTTTTTTTAAAGTTAAATATCTAGGATTGATTCAGATTTTTATCTTAACCATAGATTCTTCCTCCTAAAGGGGGCGGGGGGATAATCCGAGCTTTATCTCAGACGTACCCTCAAGAGGCTGGTATTGAACCTCTGTGTCCAGACTCGCTCGATTTCCAAATTCGATGCTCTTCCAATACCTGTGTTGGGTAAATCTTGGTGATGTAGCTCAGATTATCTGAGCTGAATAATGATTACCTAATATGTGCACTTGTTATATACTTCTATGATGTTTTCAGGCTCTCCTTGCGATAACTTCCGTGGCTACTGTGATGTCTTCCATCGATGTCGAAGAGTGGATGCTGAAGGACCTCTTGCTCGTTTGAAGAATTTGATATTCAATCCAGAAACTCTTCAGACAATTAGAGAATGGATCATTGTACGTACTTTGCTTTTTCTCACCTTCTTCTTTTAGCCATAGCAAAAATGTTCATCAGATGCACAAAAAATTGTTTTAGCTTTTTAAATTACGAACGCTTTTTCTTACGTCACATTTTTTTTCATTTTGAGAATTGATTTTTTAAAAAAAGAATTATGATGTAGTGTGGCGTAAAAAAGGAAAGAAAAATTACTCTCTCTATCCTTCCTTCCTTATGAAAGCTATTGAGCTATTCAAATTTGGTCTGAGCGATAATCTTTTTGACATTCATAGAACTGTCGACAGGGAAAAACCCAAAGCAAAGTTGCTTCCCCTGTTGCACAACATATAAGGCAATGATTTTTGTCTCTGTTTCTCGAACGATCCATGGAGACACAATAATTATTTGTAGCAATTTGGCGTTTTCACGAGGCCGGAGTGCTAGCCCAATGCTTGAGATGAACTGCCTTACAGGTCTAAAGTGCTCCAAATGTCTTGCTGTTTACCCAATTGTTTTTTTTTGTGGTTTTTTAATAAAATTGTGTATGTCCAGACTCCCAAATTAAAAAAGAAAAATCTTGCAAGGAGAATAACTTTTAGTCTTTTATGCCTATTACGCCCTGGACCCCACTATTACAGGAGTACCCCTCATCTATCATTTATCTCTTCAATTTCCTTCCCCTACAACAGTGCTTATTTCAGTGTCATTCACCCTCCAGTCTTTATTACAAAATCTCATTCACCCATGACTAAATTTCCTTGTTTTGATCATTTTCATCTTATTCTTCCTTGTGTATAATTTTATACATAATTCATTTTGTATCCTGAGCACAAAGCATTAATTAACTCATTTCTTAAGTGTTCATTTCAATACCTTCAAATAGGTTTTAATGACAGCTGAATAGCATCATGAAGCCATCTTGCCTAGCAAGGCAGACAGGGTGCGGCTATGCTAATACAAAAATTTGTAGTCGAACTTTGAATTTTTAAAGATTTTAATTTAATTTTTATTTATTGATGTTTTTTGAACATCTTAAAAATATGTAAAGAAAACTAGGATTGACAAATCATTAACACAGAAAAATTATTAGTATTTTTCTAGTTTACATAAAATTAGCATTTTCTCATATATGTTTACCATGAAAATGACTTTTTTAGTATAGTAAAATGTAAATATTTTCATGTTTCATTCACCCTCAATTCACCCCTCTAATTTCATTCACCTCCAAAATAATTTCATTCACCTCCAAAATAATTTCATTCACCTCCAAAATAATTTCATTCACCTCCAAAATAATTTCATTCACCATGTTGGTCAATTCTTTTCCTGTGAGAAAAGTATGTGAGCACCAAATGCTTGTGCAAATGTAAACGTGAAATTGTTTCAAGATAATTTTAGTAAAGGGTAATAAAACTGTATTGGTATGTTTTACTACAATACAAGTATGATTGCATTCTACAAATAGTAACGTATTTAGTTAAGATTTTATTCTATACTTTGAACTGCTTTGTTCAGTTTGTTTTTCCATTGAATAAAACATTAGTGAGTATTTCTTATTTTTATATGATGCAATTTCGAAGTAGCAATAAAACCTGTCAATTCACAGATTATTATTATTAAATTTACTGGAAATGGTTAAATCAAAACTCATTCATTACTATATTTTTTTAGGTAATTAACCTTTTGTGCACACATTGATTTCCTTTGTGTGCTGTTTGCTAAACGTGTGTGTGCGCACAGCTTAGAGAGAACTATGCCCTTAGGTTAATCATTCACCAGTTTAAGAAGCACTACCCTAAAATACTAATATTGTCTATCTTCTTTCAGATCCACTGGTGGGCTGTGATGTTGATGTGTATAGTTTTGGTGCTATTTATGGCTGCTTTCATTAAAGTGTGTGCAGTGCACACACCAAGCAGCAAACCGGCCAGCCGCAGACCCAGCCTTGTACCAAGACGGACCCTAAACCGACAGCCTCCACCCAGACATCAAGTATGTCACAACTGTACCTACGACGGGCGCAGATTTTACACTAGTTTAAAGAATCATGACAAATCGTTCTCTTTCTCTTGATTTGTTTCTTCTTCTTCTTCTTCTCTCTCTTCTGTTGCTGCTGTATTGAAAAGTGAAGGCTGTGTTGAAAGTGGTTCTGCGCAAGACTAACAAGTAAGCTGCAGCTGCACCATCGTGCCTGCCAGACGCTTCTAGAAACCCTGTCCCACCCCTACAATTTGCTTTGGCACTATTCCTTTTCCCTATCCCCTTTGTATAATGCTAGAAGGATAAAGATCAATCTTTCTCTATATAATGTTGTTGGAATAATGAACAATCCTCAGTTAGTTTTTTTAATACAACAATATTTAATTTATTTTAAATCTATTCTAATTATTGGATGAAGTATTGTAACACTATTAATTTTGACTAGTTTTTACATTCATCTTAATTTTAGTTGTGATAAAAAGCAACTAAAAATTAAGATGAAGGTAAAAACTAGTCAAAATTAATAATACTCGGTTAATTCTTAAAAAAAGAGTGGGGAGAAAAACTTGTTATATGTATATGTAGGGCCTGCCAAAAGTAGTGTAGAGATTTGAAAGAACTATAAATAAAAGAAATATTATATAAATGTATTTTCAATGTGAATGAAAATCTGAAATGCAGAGGTTTAATTAACTCATTTATGAAAAACAATGTCATTTAAATGTTGTCCCTATGCAACAATACATGAATGTGCTCTCAAAAGAACATTGTTAATAACATTATGTAAAGTTTCTTGATTAATTTCGCGAATTTCACCTGTTATGTACTACTTCAAAGCATCAACTATCTGTGGTTTATTGTAGAGACCTTTAAAACGTCAATAAGCTCTCCGAGCTGAAATAATGGAGCAGTTGTTTCTAAAGTAAAGTTCAACAATTTGTGACCGCTGTATCTCACAATGGAAACTGCTCAGGTATTTATTCCTTTGATCAAGTTTCTGCTGCAGTCTTTGGTTTTTTAGTATTTTTCTTGTTCTTCTGAGGTATTCTTTGCTCACTTTTTCCTTCGTTTCTCTCTGTTTGATCGTGTCTGCTTCAATTATTATTATATTATTATTATCATCATCGTCGTCATCATCATTTAATATAAAATTCTTTCAGATGGTGGGGTGTTATTTAGGAATCTTTTTAACCATTTTTTTTGTCCCTAACTGTTCGGTTTTGAAATTGTAACCATTAAACTTTTTATGATCTCCAAGTTTTTTTTACTTGTCTGACTAAGGATGTGTAAAGGATTTAGCTTTTACCTAAGAAATGAAAAAGTATCACAGTTTGATTCATTCATTCTGGAGCAAACTATTTTGGATAATGAAATCGGGTAAAAAGAAAGAAATACTAAAACAAATGACTTTTTAAAGTCTTGCAGTTGAAATTGCACATTCTCATGACTTTGTTCCCTCTTCCAATTTTTAGTTTGTCTGTAGTGAGTCATGTTTTGAAAGGGACGTAACCTATGTTTTTGTTGTTATATCTTGGCTACCCCTTTAGTTGTATACTAAGACTTTGCTTAGTCTAGCCACAAGTTTCTTACAGTACCTGGTGTTTTTAAGTGGTCACCCATCTAAGTACTGATCTGGTTTTACACTGCTTAACTTTGGTGATCAGTATGATTTGACCATAAATCCATCTTGGTTCTTTTTATATTGTCTAGATATTTATTTTCTTATCTTTAATTTAACACAAGCTTCTTGGCCTTCAGTCTTCATGGGTTGTGACAGGGTTGGCAGATTTAGCCAGAAGAATGGAGTTATTTATCGGATCAATTGAACATCCTCCCCCTAAGTTTTATCAATTGAACATCCTCCCTGTTAAAGTAGTCTAAGGGGAAGGATGTTTAATTGTAAACCATCGTAATTTCAAGTTAAGGAAACTAGGAAAGACATAGGAATTAATTTATATTAATAAAGTTGAAGATATTGTTCACTCATGTGACTGAATTTTTAAATGCTTTATTTTATTGACAAAGTTAAAGAAAATATTGTTCACTCATATGAATACATAAATTTTTAAATCAATTATCTCCAAATCTCTCACGTGACATAAATTCTTGTAGGTATTCCTTTAAAAATCTGCACATGCAGCCACACATCGCCTTAATTCTGAACTTTTGCTTATTCCAATATGACCCCATAGTCTGCGTATGCACTCCATCTGATGGATTCACAAAATTCACTGAATGATTATCGGTTTATGTTGAAATCTGATGCCATAAATGTTTTTTCGAGGGATCACTTGAACATCCTCCTGCCGAAACCAGTCTAGGAGAGGAGGATGTTCAAGTTATCCAATCCGGGAATGTCATTATCCTAATATTTCAATTAGTAATTTCTAATCTGTTTCAGTTTGTGTTCTGATTGTAAACTTCACTTTTCGTGAGTGTATAATCCTAGCAAAGCATTAAACCTTGTTTTCTCATTCCTTAATTTAAAATGCAATTACCAGTCTGAAATGGAGTTCAAACCGTACCGAAATCACTAAATACTTGTGCTTATTTGTGCAACAGTTATGCACATATGCACGAGCCCCATAATGCGTCCCTTGAGCATTCCATTTCACTGAAGTCAATCCCTGTTTTTCTCACTGCTTTTTCTGTTAAATTTTTATGCTTTAATGATTTTGCTTTTCAAGAATCCGCAAATTTATCAAAAATGAAGAAAAAATGTTTACAATGTTTTGTCATGTACCCTATATTGATATACTTGAATACCAAAACAGTTTTATTAAAATTGAGTTCAATATAGCTTGATAATGTCAATATGTATTTTTTATAAATAGCATAAGTTTTTAGTCTTAAGTTGTCAGAATTTCTTAGATGAAGCATTGTCATTATTAATTTTTTTACTATTTTTTGTAGTCACTCACAAAACACACACGTCATTTTTATAAGAGTTATGAGTAATTTTGTGATTAATGTATTAGAGATTGCACATGTAATTAAAGATGCAATAAGCTAGTCTGTCTCCAGACTCGCTCAATTTCCAAATTCAATGCTATTCAAATGCCTGTGTTGGGTAAGTCTCTGAGATAAAGCTTGGATTATCTCCCCTTCTGGCCAAATCCTGTTACAGAGCTATAATGGTATGGTTTCACTCTTCAAAGTGAGAAGAGGCTGCCTGTCTTGCAAACACTGGTCCTTGTGGGAATTATGCTGTAGTAAAAATTAATCGCAGCACCAAATGTAAGGAATTAGTTTGTTGGTGTAATTCTGGGCTTGATTTCTTCTTTTGAGGATTCCATCAAGATCCATTGTCCCAGGTAGATGTAGTGATCTACTTTCTTCAGCTTTACATTTTCAATTTCGATTGTTGTGTCACTACCCTCGCAGATTCATTGCAATGATGTGGATCCCTCCAAATCATAATAGAAATTGTGGCCGGCAAAAACTAAAATGGCAGTCCAGAATGTTTTGGCATCATGATGCTCAGGGGTGAAAAACACTGCCTGACTTTTGGAGAAGAAGGCCTATGTCCAACAGCAGAATTTGAAGACCTGATTACTACTAGTTGTTGTAGTTTGTTGATGAAATCTTCTGTACCAATTTGATTATTCCTGGTGAATTCTTGTTGCATTGGCCAATGATCTTCTATAGTAGTAGTAGTTGAAAAACACAACACAACACAATTCACTGTTCTGTGGTTGATAGCAGCTCTCACTTTATTCAGAAGTAGAATGGAGAAAGAGAGGTCAAACATAAACTTAGTATAGGGTTTTTCAGTCCCCTGTACTGTGTTATAGGGGCACCCATGTTTTAACGGATGTGTCCTATCCTGACAAAGCCCATCCCTCTCCAGACTTCCTCAATCCTACTCTTTATGCTGAGTGCTTAGCAGAGAGGCATTGAGTACCATTTTTAGAATATTTGGTATGATTCGGCTATGGATTGAACCCATGAACTACTGAACTGGAGGCGAGCACTCTACCACTGGGCCACAGTGATTGGTTGAACAAAAGACATGGCTTCCTTATTTCAAATTGTCTAACTATTTCCAGCCACACACAAAGGTAGGGAAAAAAGACCTAATCTCTTTGCTTTTATTGATGCGTTACTGGCAATATCTGCATCAGCACCTAGTGATGCATTCTCTGTCATGTGAATTCACTACATGTTATGTCCTCCTTTAATCGTGTTAGTCATGATGTAATCTTTGATTATGCATGTTGAATGTATTACAATGCAAGTCCTTTAACCACTAAGCAGGCCAGGATCATGTACATTAAATACTAAGTTTTATCTTCCATAGATATCGGGTCGAAAATATTTTCCTCTAAAAGTACCTTATTTGATGGCATATAAGACCCCAGGCCCGTTCCTAATTCAGCAGCAAATATTAAGAACTTGCATTCCAAGGGAAATTATGAATCACTGCCACCCATATATGCTGTGTTGGGGGTGATCAATTAAAAAGTTGGGCTGTGATCACTAAAAAAGGTCTGAATTTTAAAAAAACATGTGGTCACAGACTAGTGACCAATTTAACATTGAAAATTGAACCCTCCCTCTAAAACCCTATTTTGTACAAAATTTCAAGTTTCTACTATGAATGGTTAGGGTTGG
>VCCN01005031.1:1750713-1773302 GCA_006491835.1 Architeuthis dux | reverse complement strand
AAGTAAATGCTTGTAATTGTGTAAGGTATGTTTTATTACACATGAATACATACACTGTAGAAATATTTGTTGCAAGAAGCATTTATACACATTTTAACAGCTTTGTTACACATATATACTGATATATCCATTTGCATAGTCTGTGTGGGCAATGCTTAGTATTATATCAACAGCTAACATTTATGATTAGAATTGTGCATATTTTCTTCAGTTGATAGAAAGTTTCAAGATATTCTAGCATTGTTTGAGATAGTGATATCCAATTTATTTAAAGACCAACAAATTGGAAATATTTTGTTATCTAGAAAAAATATCTGTAGGATTTTGCTTGGCTAACAAAACTTAAGTAATGTGTTGCAAAAAAGATTTATTTTTAATAAGTGTGTTTCCAATGCAAAAGCTTTGCTGAAGGATCTCACTTGATTGATAGCCTAGAAACCTTGTTATTTTTGCTATTATCTGCACCTTTACAAGTGTACATTTTAAAATTCATATTGAAATAATGACAATTTTGATCTTCACAAAATTCCAGCAAGATTTTTAAAAAAGAAGAAAAAACTTGAATAAGTATTTTTTTTTTTCCCCTCCAACTTTTAATTAATGCAGCCAAGTATTTAAAGGGTGTCTGTATCTTTTTATATGTTGAAGTTCAACAAAATTTAGTGGCTATCATTATTTATTTTTATTAAATTGCAACCCTCCCCATACATTATACATTTATTTCTGTCAAAGCATGTTTTCTTGATATTGCTTCACACCATTAGGTAAGTCACATCTCTCCTTTGCACTTTATATAATCTTTCCCTGATGTCTGCAATTTTTACCAATGTGCCTCAGGTTCTTAAGCCTTTAATAAATTTTTAAAAAATGCATAGTGTCTGATTTTCATATAACATGAGAATACGGTTAAATACATTAAAAACTCTGTTGCATTTTACATCACATAAAAGTTTATTCCTCTTTTCTTTTCTTTTTTTAATAGATTCTAAGATTTTAGTGGGTCAGGCTATTAATATTTCAGAGGGAATCATTTAATAGCTATCATTTATTGGTATTTTTACAGATGGCATCTGTTAATTTATTAACTGCAGACAATTTGTCATAACAAATAGAAATTCCTGTATTTGCCAAATTTATTGTATGAATGTTTGGTAAGTCTGTATTAGATTTTAAACCACAACTGTATTGGATTGAATCAAACTTGTTTGTCACTTCTGAAGGAACATATGCAAATAGTGTATGTCTACATGTGTAAATTATATATTTGTATTCTGCACCTGGTTCGAAAGCTGTGGTCTTCTCCCTTCTAGCCTTTCCTTTTTACCTCTTCTTCCTTCTTCTTCCTTTCAGCCTCTACTCCCATTTTTACCTCTTCTCCTTTTTACCTTTTCAGCCACCTCACCTTTTTCAGCCTCTACACCTCTTTTCAGCCTCTTCTGTGTTATTTTTACTCAACCTCCTACCCTTTTCTCTCTCCTCTTCCCAATTTTAAAGTGTTAAGCCCCACCTTCATATTTGTTATTACTTGTTATCACATGACCAATACATGATTGTTGTTGCTTGCTTGCCAGAAGGACCCAAGCCCCAACCTTGTCTTATTTAACTCTATCTCTCTCCAAACAACACTTATATCCCCCCCCCTCTTTATTTACTCTTACACACACACACATTTCTCTTTCTATCATGGAAATGAGAATTGTTTCACAAACATAAAATTAGCAGAAAACTTTTTTAATTTCCTTTTTTAAAAATTTTAAGACTCTATATTTTCTCAACTGTTTAGAAATTATTAAAAAAAAAATGAAAAATAATTTCTATTTCTTTCTTGTTTGACTTTTTTGATTTTTGCTTTTGCTTTCTTTTCCCCGTTTTATTGACAAGTCGGCTCACAACATATTTGTGATGACAGATATGGTGGGTGACAGGGAATCAGCCTGCAAAATGGGTGTTCAAGACGACTTCCCAGTAGTCTTGAAAAAGGACATTTAGGTTCACAACTTCGTGCTGGGTAAGAGAAGCTTATTTACTTGGCTCACCTTGGAGAAGAAGAAAAAATGTCCAACTTTGAAGGGGAATAAAGAAACCCTTTCACCTTGCAGGCAGTGTTTTTATTAAATACTCAACACTCTCAATGACTGTAAATGTCGTCAGCTTGCAAAATGTGTTTAAAATAAAAGAACAGCCTTTTTTTTTGTAATTCTTATATTCTTTTTCTTTTCTTTTCCTTTTTTTTTTTTTGGTTGTCTCATATTTTTCTGTGCTTTTAAAAAAAATATTTGATTCATGGCTTTTTTTTTTCTTTTCAAAACTTTTAAAATCAAAAAAATGTATTTTGTTTCTGGGGAGGGGAATCTGATGATTCTGATCTGTTAGAACCATCAATCAAATTGGATTAAAATTTTAATCCAATTTGATAATAATCTAGCTTGGTTCATCAGAAGCAGATGTTTTAATATTAAATACAGTTTTTTTTTAAATCTTTATTTTGTTTTCCTTTCCAGTTCAAGGTTTTACCTGACTAGTAAAATCTACCGAAGGCCCAAATATCTTGTTCTTATATCTTTATTTTATAGCAATAAGAATTCAGTTTTTGTTACATGTTCGGGTGTCTGTCTGTATTTAATCAGTGTTTGAACATTTTCTTTCATTTTACCATTTCTGCTTTGTCAAGGTAAGTCAACTTTGTCATAAAGCCATTAATAAAATATGGTGCAAAGCCAGTATTAATGTCTGGCCTACAAGAAGTATTTTAGAAGTTTTCTGTTGTTGCTGCTGCCAGATAAGCCATCAACTCTGTAGCTATGTTGAGAGTTCTAGAAGTTGCCTCGTGTTGACCTGTTCTTAGTAACGTAAAGACATTAAAAGAAGGCTGGATGCTTGTCTTGAAGAAGTAAATGCTTTTACTCCACTCTTGCAGCAGGATAATTGGCTGAACAGTCAAGTTGAGAAAGATTTATACTTTTTATGCACACCACACGCCAATTCTAAGAGAATCAACTATTTAATAAATGGGTCTTCAAACCTTTTCAATTGCTACCAAATTTAATTTCCTGCAATATCCTAACGACCCACTGACATGATAAATAAACCATTTTATTTGAAGGTTTGGAAATAAACTTCACACTCTTGAAGTTCAAATGCAACTAAACTCATGTTCGTTTCAAAGGCATAGATGTGTGGAATATACTTGTACTGTACACATGAATCATCTTGCCAAACCCTCCCCCTCCTTCATTAAACTTCCGCTTTTTTTTTTCCCAACCATGCCAAGGCTACTATTACTGTTGTGATTTAATTGTTTAACAAATAAATTACTGATGACAAATGTAATAATAAGATATACAAACCATCAATCAAAACTGTCAACATAGGTTTCTTCAGTTTTTAAGTTGGGCTGGCTATCAATCACGTGTACAGGCTGCATCAATGTAGCTAGAGTGCTGAAAAATTAAACATTTACTCCTTATGTCTAGAAGAAATGTTTGTTGAAAATCCCCCCTCCCAATAAGTTTTTTGTGGGGGATTCAATTTGCAATGTAAGTTTATGCTTAAAGTGATGCCTTATTTTGTGTCCAGCAACATTCATGCTTGTTTTTTTGTAAATTCAGATTTTTTTAGTGATCACTACCCAACAAAATGCGAGAGAAGTAACTTATTCATTGATCACAACCCCGCCCAACACAGCATGCTGCCAAAAGATGCTGGTCATGTGACGGTTTCTATTGAGTGACTAACCAGACCGATTTAATTATTTCATTGTCACAATATTTTCCTCACTTAGTCTTTATTTATTCATTTATTTATTGTGAACCTGTGACCCAGTAATGGGTCGGGACTCGTACTTTGAAGAACCATGATTTAATGTAATGTTCAGCATGCCAGTACGCCAAAAATTACTAGTAAAATTGAAGATTCTTGCTAATTAATCAGATGAGAAAGAATTTTAAATTACTACTGGTTGTATTTAAGGTGATATTGACTGGCGTACCCCAGTCTCATTTTTTTGTCTATCCATATAAAGTAGACATCTGGAAATCAATGTTTAAGGCCAATAATTTTTTTCACTATTTTGATAATTTTATTCAATTCAATTTCCATATCCGATATTTAAAATAAACAAATATTTTGTGTTAAATTTCTATTTATAAAATAGAATGTATACCTTTTCCCCATTTCGGTTGTTGCTTGCTTATCCAATTAAGTAGTAAGAGTTCAAATTTACTAGTCATTTATGGCATGCAGAACATTATATTGAATAGTTGCTTCCCTTAGAACTGTGCATAACAAGGATAACCGCTTGAGGAAGACCTGAAATGATCTACAGAAGAATTCTTTTTCTTTCTTGCAAGTTGGTTGTGTGAAGTATGTTAAGGTACTTCTGGTGCAAAGGGCACACTCAAGTACATATTAGTATATAGTTAACAAGAGACGGTGCTCACATGTTGGAGTAGATCCTCTAGGAGTTAACAATGGTAGCAGAGTGTAGTTTCTTAAAAGAATAATAGAAAAAAAAGGATGATGTACCGAAATGAATATGTGGAAGTGCCAGAACTTATACCTGAGAGATATGGTAAATGGAGCGCGGGGAAGACCAGTAAAATGTATACAAAACCCGGACACATTGCTAAGCGTGTCCAGAATCACGAAAGTTCAGGTATACTGGGAGTAGTTCTACCACTGCACCCCCATAGAACTTGTTAAACTTTACTTTGTGATGAACCATTATTAACTCCCAGAGGATCAACTCCAACACGCGAGCACCGTCTCACCCTCTCTTGTTAACTATATATTAATATGTACTCTTGGTGCAAGGGGCACAACTCTCATCCAATAAGGTTAACACTGAGGATTTCGAATTTTGTTCGGACAATTGAATTCATTTGTGTTCTTGATATTGTTACTGTAATGTTTTGATTACTTCATTCAATCAGGTGAATAAGGGGGAAAAGAAAATGGCAGTAGAAAAATAGTCACTAATATACCAACCAGATCAAAATTATAGACCAGGCTTTGGCAACCTTTTTGCCTTAGCAGGCCTGATTTCCTATTAATAAGTGAACAGTGGGCCAGATAAATGCCCTAAAAAGCTTGACATATGGGAATTATCCATTTGAATGCATTTAGTCATTGATTTGAGGCAAAATATAACTAACACATGCTAGAAAAACCATTTGTGCTTAATCAATAAATGCCAATTAGTAATCAAAGAACTTAATTTAGTCATTTTAGAACATTTTATTTTAGTGTGAAAAAAAATGTATATAATTTGTATCGTATATACATTTTGTGACACATCATAATCATATTTATACAATATCTAGGGCCTTAAACCTTTACAATGGTGTAATAAAGATTATAATTCTTCTTAAAATCATTTGCATCTGTTGATAGCACTACATATTCTAGTAATCTATTCCAAAGTCCTACCACTCTATTGCTAAAAAAATTTTTCTGATATTCAATCTACTTCTATTTGCTGTGTGGCCTCTCAGTCCCTTGTACCCCATTCTAGTAAAAAAAATATACATCAGGGTTTACTACTTCTAAACCATGCATAATCTTAAACAGTTCTATTAAGTCTCCCTGATCTCTCCTATTTTCTAACGATGTCACAATGATTTTTCAGTTAAAGCATCTTCTGAATCTATTAAAAAGGCGCAAAGAATCTTGAAAACATATAAAGTAAACAAAGTATCCCAATATTTGCTCGTTGGTTGGTCAAAATCCTTTTTAGGCCGGGATCTGGTCTGCGGGCCATAGGTTGCCTACCCCTGTATAGTCAATATATGCTGAGAATTTTCTTCTTACATTGAGAAATGCCTCGATGGAGATAAAGCTTGAGTGTTGTGCTGCAAACATGATACATATCTCACAAGGAACAATAATTCTGACTGGACTCCAGTCTTCTGTACCTCAATCTCTGACTAAGATACCATAATCACAATTTTTGGGATCTGGGATGGCTCAAGAATTTTTCCCATAGGTAATTGCTTGTTCACTTTACACCATTTCAGCTTATGAAAGACTCTACTTTCAGATAGTGGGGAAAACCTGTATTGTTATTATTCAATTATTGTTTTGGACTTTCATTCTAATTTTGGTTGCTTTTTTAAACTTTTCAATTTTCCCTATTTATGTATAATGTCAGCTCCAAACTGATCTCATAATTAGAAACCATCAACCAAAACTGTCGATATAGGTTTCTTCAGTTTTTAACTGATTCTGCATGTCTTGCTATGAATATATGTACATGTCATGTGTACAGGCCACACCAATGGAGCTAGAGGGATGAAAATTTAAACATTGACTCCTTATTATGTCTAGAAAAAAAAAATCTTTTCTTTTTTTAGAAAATTCCCAAATGAGTCTTTAGTGGGGGTGGGGTTCAACTTACAATGTAAGTTTATGCTAAATTGGTCTGGCAGTGTTCACGCTTGTATTTTGAAAATTTGGATTTTTCAGTGATGCAAAAAAAGGCGGGAGAAGTAACTTATTCATTGATCATCCCCAACATGTCATGCTGCCAAAAGATGTTGGTCATGTGACAGTTTCTATTGAGTCAGTAACCAGACATCTTTCATTTTTTAAAAAAATTTGTTATCAAAGTTTAACGAGTCAGCCAACAAAAAATGATCATATCATTAGGACTAATTTTGACCGTTCGCCGGCTAACATTTGTTACTTTCGTACTTACCGTATTTACTTGAGTACAATGCGATCTGAAATATAATTTTTGTAGCTAAAAATCAGTAATATATTTATTTTTACACTCAAATATAAAGTACATTGTTTTGCCCGTGGGCCTCAAATATTCTTAACATGGTCCTAATGTTGAAATAAAACACAAAGATTGCTCACAATTCTGTGACTTCTGATATCATCTAAGCATGTCCCAAATGGCTATTTGTCATGTTGTTTATTTCAAAGCAGATTTCTTTCTCTAACATTTGGATATCAGAAACCTTTCATTGAACTTTCCCCCAAAACAAATGCAATAACTCTTTTTTAGATGTGTGTGTAAGAGAAACACCAGTCAGGCTTCAAAGTATCCAGAAATCTGTATTTAGTAAGAAAAAAAAAGGTTTTACGATGGGGTTCTATTTACAATGTAACTCTCTTTCTGCCATTTTCATGGAAGTACGGACGGAAGTATGGCTTCCATGACCGCATGTTAAAAATATTACAAGCCACATGATGTTTAAAAAATAAATAAGAGAATTCATACAAAATAAAATCAGTCTCAAAGGGAAGATAATTCATGTAAGCCGTACTTCCATAAAAATGATGGAAATGCCCAGTTTAGTATCATAGTTACATTGTAAATAAAACTCCCCTCGTAAAATCTTAACAATTATTTTCTTCTAAAACCTAACAGATTTCTAGATGGTTTGAAAGCCAAATGGATTGAAAACATCTAAAATTGAAAGAAATCTTTTTTTTCTAGAACTATTTCGTGAACATAAAATAGGACATTTTGTATAGTCTCGAGAAGCGTCATTAACATTCAAATAGTTCTTCGGATGATTGAACTTCTTGTTGTTTGTGTTAACATCGCACAACTTTACAAACAACTGTATTTACGTCATCCCCTGTAAATGTTGAAAAATCTACACTGGGGAAACGTCCCCTCAAAGTCAGACTTGAGGAGCACAGAAAAGCCATAATCAAGGATGAGATAGAAAAGTCTAGAATGGCTAACCATGTCTGGAGAGAGAAAGGTGACCACTTTCCTCTCTGGGTGGAAGTCCAGATTATTGACAGAGAACGCTGTTGGAAACAGAGAAAAATCAAAGAGGCAGCACATATCAACATGTTCACTGAATGCATTAGTCAGACAAGTGCGGAGTTCAACCCGATGTGGCTCCCGCTACTTAACAGGGACAAGGTATGGAAGCCCAAACCCAACAAGGCAAAGATAAAATTAAAACTTCTGTTTACCCCATCACATTCAGATATTACACCTGAGCAAGGCCGAGGAATTGATCGGCTGAAACGTTGTGTTAACAACAAGGAGTTCAATCATCCGAAGAACTATTTGAATTAAATAGGACATTATGCAAAAAAACAAAGAAGAATACTTAGCATAATACTAAAATAAATGTTGCCACCTATGCCTAAAAATGAATCACCATAGCCTAGTTGCTTCATTTTTGTCACAATATCCCCAACTGTATGCTTGCTAGACTTTACTAACCCACCTATCCTATCCAGACTCTTTAGACAGTGATACAAGGTTACATAGAGCACTACATGGCCTGGCGAGATCAAAGGTGCCGACACGACCACCTGGGCTATCAGTTTCATATGAAAAATGGGAAAAGAGTTACAGAACCAGTAGGATAAAAAAGGATGTAATTTTTATTTTTTTAAAATTAAACCATATACTCTCATTCCAACGAAGCTTTTCCACAAATACCTAAACGTCATAAATACCACATTGCGGTGGTAAAATAAATGTGTTCATTTTATGATGCATTATTATTGTAAATCGATCACCTTGCTAAAAAACAAGTGAAAAAAGACGAATTTCAAAAAAATGAAAAACCTGTTTTTAGAAGGTGGCTACTGGACTGCACATGTAAATCTTTAAGGCTCTATGCTAAAAAATCTGACCAGGAGCACTGAAGCAGACATACGGACAGATAGACGAGTGAAAAGGGAAGAATAGTTAGCCATCATGTTTTTGTTGTTTGGTCTGATGGTGATCGTGGCTATGGTGATTCTATAGATAGTCTATGCATTAAAAACTACATTGCAAATACTGCTGGGCTATCATCTTCTATACTATTATTCTGCTTATTTGTATGTACAACCGTCATTCATTTCTTCTCTAGCATTTTCTCACACCAATAAAACATGATGATTTATTTGTTTTAACATGTTCTTGAGTTTTATTACTTCTCTCCCCTTTCGATGTTTCACTGTTTACAAAGTGGGTAAATCAACCCTTGCAATGTAATGAACAAGGGTAAGAACAGAAGTGGTTGCTTATGCTTGAATGGGAGCAAAATGGACTCAACCTTCACTATAACTGACATTCATTCATTACTCCTCCCTTACAAGTATGAACCCTAAAAACTAAGTTATAGTAGCAGTAGACCACATGAATATAGACAGCAAAAATAATCAATAATAATAAGATATATTAGTTTCATTTGCCTTTGCATGTTAATTATTATAGTTAATATAGATACTTCTTGTTATTTGTGTTTTAAACATGACGTTTCGGCTGATCCATTCTTCGGCCTTCTTCAGGTGTAAAATCCGAGTATGATGGGTTAAAGAGAAGTTATGTTTAAAGGGGGTAACCCTTATAGCACATGGGCTATCTGTTTAACCCATCGCACTCGGATATTACACTTGAAGAAGGCCAAAGAATGGATCGGCCAAAACGTTGTGTTTACAACACAAATAACAAGAAGGAGTTCAATCATCCAAAGAACCATTTTCAAAACTATAGAAAATATCTAATATGTAATGAATTAGTATAACAAAGTTATATACTTTAATTGCAGAAAAATACATGAAATCAAATGGATAATTTTTATATCCAATAGAATATGATAATTATAAAGACATTTATTATTTGAGAACCTATATTTGTCTGGCATCGGTGTGAACAACTGCTAAACGAGCGGTATAAATCGTAAATGTGGGAGTTTGTTTCTTTATTCACATTTACGATTTAGGCCATTCATTTAACAGGCATTCACACTGGCACCGGGCAAATATAGGTTCTCAACTAATAAATGTCTTAATAATTATCAGAAATATATATGCAAGAGTAAAGATGATATCTTTGTTGTCAACACCTGGGAATTCCCATGGTTCAGCTAGTTGATCATTAATAATCAAAACCTTCAACAAGTTGTATAAAAAAATAAATTGATGGTTAATAAGTGAAATTAACACAATGACTCATTCTGATACTGCTGAGCAAAAGCTTATTTATTAAATAAAAATGCCTCTATGGGCATCTCCGTATACAATTTACAACCTTAAAATACACATTAATTCAAGTGATAAAAATGTATGAAACTTAATAAAAAAAATTTACAAGCTTATAGTACACAGATAAACATTTAACAGTCACATTTTATTTATTATTATTTTTTTCCTAAATTCCTCTATATATTTCAGCTGATAACTCCCAAAATTGCCCTATTAATTTATTTTCTATCCCAGATGAGCTAAATTTATCTAAGTTATTCTTAAAATTATTTATACTTATACTATTTTTTTTTAAGATGGTAAACTATTCCAGTATTTCAAAATTCTTAACTTAAGTATTAGGTTTAATTTTGAAGGCTCTATGTATGTTCAGGCAAGGCCCATTTGCTTCTTCAACTAGGAATTCATTTTTCAACGCTGGTTGTAATTTTCTAGTTGAACTTTGACCCACACATTTTTCCCAAGATGGCGTCTCTATGTTCTTGGAACAAATAAATTTTGAATGTACCTCACAGAACTGATATTAACCTAAAGCAATTATGATATATAATAACAAAACTACCACATATTGTCTACATGTTTTGCTATATACTTTCTATAGTGTTCCTGTGTTTTGATGTATTTAGTGTTTTTGTTATTTTTTACATTGAACACTTTTAAAGACGTTCTGGGTGCATAATGACTACAAAAATAAGGTAAACCGTATATGTATTCAACGTCTAGAGGCTGGTATGAACCTCTGCTTCAGTTCAAGATAAAAACGAGCGATAAATAAATTGGGGATATAATAGAGACGGTGAATGATACAAGGGAAATAACTCTGATACTTAACCTGTAATAAGATCACTCAACTCTTAGGGAGAATTGTACTATGGCTGTATTAGCCAAAATTGCTTGTGGCACATTTGAGCTTTTGACCTTTTCAGTAAGTATTTGATAGTTATACCAATAATAGTTCATGGTTAAATTTGAGAAAAATTAAGACTGTCCTATTCTCAGAAAATCCATACGAAACAAAGCTGCTCAAAATGTATGCGTACGTGAACACAATTGTAATATTTTAACGTGGCTTTGGTTTACTTTACTATCCTTTTCATAATATCGTATTGAGTTACCTCCCTTCCTAATAAATTATATTGCATTTTGGAAGCTATTTTTTGGTTTCATTTAAACATTTAGTCCTTTTTTAATGAACTTGATCCTCTCTTACGTAAGAATATTATACAAATAATCTCTTTATAAAGATTACGGCACAATGTAGGGAAGGTGGTCCCGATTGTGATGTTAAACACGGCGAGTAAATATAATAATTTCATTTACACAAAGCATTTTAACATCGAGTGAGCGACTGTGTGAAAGTTTATCATTCACAATCGGGACCGCCTTCCATACATTATGCCAAGATTACTAGCAGGGATACCTGGCGTTGCCCGAGTAAAAATAACTTCAAATATAACAACACAGAAAAATAAATTATATTTTATAGAGATTTCATAAATTTTCATAAAATTAAATGTGGAGGGTTTGATTGACTTAAAAAATATTTCCACCACTTTTCTTACAATATACCCTTTTCATAAATAAATTCATTTATAAATGAATGAGTACTGAAAATTATTATTGAAATCCGATATTTAGTTGATTTTTGTCAGATTTTAAAAATCTTAGTGTGTTTCGCCTGTCGCTGCTGTGCACATTTTGTAAGAAAACGGTAGCTTTTTGTACTTTCAACCCACTAGACTTTCGAACCTTCCGAAAATTTGTCAGTTTTGAGAAAAACATTTTTGGGTTTTAGAGAGAGATTCTATTTACTACGTAACTATAATACTTAAGGAGACCCTTACTTTCGGTCCGTCGTACAAAACTGCTGATGTGAAGTATCCGGGTACTTTCTTTATTGTCATCAGACTCATACCTGCCAAGATTTATGAATTCAGAGGGAGATTTCCTAATAAATGCCCCCCCCCCCCGCTTCGAAGAAAATTTTCAATTCTACAAACTCTAAACAGCTATTTCAGTATATTGAAAACCTATCTTAACATAATTTTAAACCAAGATAATCAATAAAATGCGGGAGACTTGATAGGTCTGCAAATAGGACGGAAAAACATTTTTACAGGCATATTCTTTCCAATGCGGGAGATTCGTACAAATTAATTACATGCGTGGGGGAGACAACACTTGGCTTCAAAATGCGGGAGTATCCTACGGCATGCGGGAGACTTGGTAGGGGCTGTATGCTGTTTACCTCTTGTTGTTATTTAAGTTTTTTTGATTCACTTAAGATGTTTTACAAAGACGATGATAAAGCAGTTCTAGCTTTTATACAGCATTCAATGCTTTCAGATTTCGTATTTTGTCCCAAGTGTGCTACGGAGTGAAATTTTTGCACAAACAAAAATTTGATTTGCCACTATTTTTGCGCAAATAATTTGTTGTGCTTTCAATAAGGTTTTAAGGAAGGTGGGCTACTTGGGGGTGTTCACGGGCCAGTCCGGGGGTGCGTTCCCACCTCCAGGCGGACGGGCCAGTGCACACTCTCGGGTAGGCCCGTGTAGCCCCCTCCCACAAAACCTTAGAAAATTAATTTTTCTCAAAACTGAAAATTGATGTGCTCACTTTTGGCGTTAGTAGTGTAATGAATAAGAGACGAGAGATTTGCTTGTGAAATGCTTTATTCAACTTACATGTGCTTACTCGTACATGGAGTCTGCAGTACCTCTCTTTATATAGTTATATGAGAGTTCTAATAAGGGGGAGTAATCACTTCAGTTTCCTTTGGTAACAAAGGGAGATCTTTCTGATTACTTTATTACCACAAGTAGTATGCATGTCAGAGCGAACCATCGGATTTAAATAGTGTTTTATAAAATGTTTTATTGTTGTGTTAGGGTTAGGGTTTTTGCTTAAAAAAACATGCCTTATTGTCAGATTAGGGTAAGATTCCTTATTTAAAAAAATACTGGCATAAGTCCTGAGAGAAAGTGAAATTCACACCTGCAGATTCGTACGACTAACCGGAAGTAAGGGTCTAGTTTAGCATTATCATCATCAGCAGTAGCAGCCGTTATAAGTCCACTGCTGGACAAAGGCCTTTCCCATCTCCTTCCATGACGTCCTATCTTGTGCTAACCTCTGCCACATCTTACCGGCAAACTTTTCTATCTCGTCCCTCCATCTTGTGTCTGGTCTTTTCCTACCTTGTTTACTGTCCCATGGGCACCAATCGGTTAGTCTCTTCCCCCATCTATTGTCATGTTTTCTTGCTAGGTGGCCAGCCTATCTTCATTTTTGCTGCTTAATTAGTTGTATAATATCCTTCACTCTTGTCCTCTTTCTGATCCATGTTGATCTTTTTCTATCTCTTAGAGTTATCCATAGCATTGCTCTTTCCATGGCTCTCTGTGCTATTATAGTACATTGTAAATAGAACCCCCCCCCCAATTACAATTTGTTTTCTTCTCAAAACATCCAAAGATTTGTTGGTCTAATAGATTGAAAGCACATAAAATTAAAAGAAACAAACATCTGGGAGAACGGCTATGTAACCTAAGCCGAATCGTGACTCTAGATTATTTTGAATTAGCCTTTAATGAACGCACTAATCGATTTTTTTGCGGTGGGGGGTGCTATTCAATTTTGAGGGTAAACAAATTGCTAGCGCGTTAATCAGAACGGCGTTAATCGGGGTACTCCTTTATTTTTTAGAAATAAATTACCCTGGTTTCTAAATATATAAAATGAATACAATCACATGAGTTCATTATACTTTGTATCAATTGCTTTTTAAAAATGCTGACAATCTTCAGTTGGTCCCGGGAATGTTGATTCTATCAGAAGTGTTGTTTCTAAGCAATGAATGAAAACGACCTCCCTATTCAGCACTGGCAGTACGCAGTGGTCTGGGGCCAAATAAATCTTGAACCTCAGAGAACGGCTTGTCGTCTGCTTATTCCCCGTAAGCACTGCATCGAGGGACTAGAAACGACGATATGAATTGGTGCAACGATGTTTTACCTATGTAATGAAGCGACGGAGTTCGAACTGCCCCGTTGCTCTAACTAAATCAATATATATCGATTCAACCGTCCAAATCTATCTGTAAGGTACGCGCATATAGCCGGTTAAGAATAATGGTTCAGCCAACACAATGTTATCTGTCGGACAGAGAAGCAGCAGGGAGCAAACTTGGAACAAAGGTTAGGCAAAATGCCATTTCCTCTCGAGCCAGACATTGGCAGATACTGCTATTATTGTACGGTTCATTAAGCAAAGTTTGAATAAGTCGTTTTCTGTTCTCAATAAATGGACGATTTTAGCAGGAAAGTTACTGGCATTTTCACCTTTTGTCTCATCTCTTAGCTTTAACTTTTAACATTGGTATATGTCTGTTAGAAACCGTCACCAAAACTGTCGACATAGGTTTCTTCAGTTTTCAAGTCAGTCTGGTTGGCTATAGTATGTATCGCGCGTACAGGCTGCCCCAATGGAGTTAGAGGGATGAAAATTTGAATATTTACTCCATATTATGTTAAAAAACTTTTTTTAAATCACCCCCCACCAGTCTTTTAGTGGGGGGTTCAATTTGCAATGTAAGTTTATGCTAAATTGATCCCTTGGTTTGTGTTCGACTCTTTTAGTGACCACTGCCCGAAAACGGGCGAGAGAAGTAACTTATTCATTGATCCCCCCTTTTTACAATTTTTTAATTGATCACCCCCAACACGACATGCTGCCAAAAGAAGTTGGTCACTTGGCGGTTTCTATTGAGTGACTAACCAGACCTGTAACTGTCTTTCATTTTTTTATTCGTTCATATAAAACTGAATGCAGTATTAATGGCATATCGATTTCTATATAATGGTTAGTTTATGCCAAGTGATTTTAAAAAAATATTACATTATGTTTAATCAATAATCAAATATCCAAAGTTTATTTTTAATATTCAAGGCGTAACACTATGATATGCTCTGGGCCAGTTGTCTTTAGATTTGAACTAATCGGGGAACTCTTTTCATTAACCCTTTATAGGGCACCCCTAAAAATATTTTA
This sequence comes from Architeuthis dux, assembly GCA_006491835.1. NCBI lineage: Eukaryota > Metazoa > Mollusca > Cephalopoda > Oegopsida > Architeuthidae > Architeuthis > Architeuthis dux. The sequence goes on along the minus strand of VCCN01005031.1, from coordinate 1,758,299 downwards.
AATGTCAAAACAACCTTTTTGTATGTTAAACTAGACGTAATTACAAGATATTTTCAGTTGTAAGTTTTCTGAAATTTGTTTGTTTATGGGGACAAAAACCCCTCTGATGAAGTGATCATATATGGTGCTTCGCCCAAAAAGTGACCAAAAATATAAAAAAATTAAAAATTAAAGTAGAAAGTTAAATAAAACATAGATAACATTCAATATAATGAATAGATACAAAAAAATTGACATTGACAAAAAATAACACATCCGGGTTGAAGACAGGCTACTATAATGGTGTGTGGTATGCCTCAAAACAGTTTCTGTTTTTGTTCACGTGTACTTTGCAAAGCTTGCAGACCACATTGGTGCGGATTATGTTGTATTTGTGGTGACAATATTTGCATGTGGCTGACGTGTCCTTGGGTGATCATATATAGTCACTTGTCCCATAAAGGGTTAATTTAATTTTCTACGGAACCCCTTCAAAAAACAACTTTCCTTTCTACATATATATATTTCCATATGTAACTATTGGATTTTGGCCTTGCTTATGGAATTATCCGAATGTGTATAAACCCAAATAGAAAATACACGCTCGAATGGAAAAGTAAGAACGAAGCTTGAAGAAAACTGAGGAAAAATAGACATATGAACGACTACTGACTGAATAGCGTCCGTGTCACGTAAATAACCAAGATGTTTTTAATTAAAAAGACAAAATGTTGTTAATTTATTCTTATATAAAAAGAACTGTTCGTGTTAAAGACATAAAATAAAGACATGTAAAAGTTGCGAAGGAATCGTTTATGTAATGAAGAATTATTAAGTATATTGCGAAAATATCACTTTGTTTCGCAAAACCCCTGGAAAGGGTTCTGCTGTACACAGTTTGAATACCGCTGCTCTAGGTCTTTTAAGAGGCTAATATGGAGAAAGAGGTGGAACATGAGAGCGAGGTGTGTATGATGGTTGCTGAAGACGACGAAATGAATAATTGAAATTTAACGACTGGAAAAATGTCCTCATGAAGTCCGTTCTCGGTTTTTATGTTCCCAGCATGAGTCTTCGGTAAAAAGGTTCATCGCTGTTTAAATGTGCTGTCATGCATATAGAGAGGACCACATACATACATAGCGGATCCCATCGGGGTTAGTGGATCGTGTTCGAGCCTAGGTAAGATAGAATTTTAAATACTGATTTTCAAAGCACTTGAAAGATTGACGCAACACGATCTTTTTATCTCCCTGTTTGGCTATTGTGAAAAATAAATGGTTACTCACCTGGATTGAGGTCGGGAGGGCGGAGAATTCTCGAAGCTGTCACGTTATTGTGCATGTGATTTCGTACTTATAGATTTCAAGGTTGCAGGTACCGGAACAGCGCTCTACTCAGGATAAACGGAAGTGCCAAAAAAGACGACAAAATTACAATTTCCAAGCCTTTTTATACGAAACGCCGAGGAGAGAAGATGTTCAGTTTTATAGACAGTTGTTCGTCCAAGTTTCGTTATAGAAACGGCGCTTGGTTCGCACCTGGATAAAACCGTTCCCTGGAACAGGAAGTTTCTACTTCGTTACCTTAAACTACCGATACCCACAGTCACTTAAAGTTACTTGATGAGACCTAAGAAGGTCGAAATCGCGAAGGCTCAAATTCTTCGCAAACCTTTGTTATATGCGTCCCTGTCAAGAGCATTCTCTGTTTTTTCCTTTCTGACCTCTTCCAGGGGAATTATTTATTCCTTCATGTCTCGGCTCACCCCCACCCCCCTCTTTTCCCCTTCGGAAATAGTTACTGCCGTAAAATTATTTTCGGTATCATATACCGGACTAAGTGTAGTAAATATTTGATCCACTACAATGCAATGTTCCCTCTAATCTTTTGTGCGCACATTGATTTCCTTACACGCGCACAGCTTGAATGGAACTACGATTGAAAGTATCACAAACTGAAATTATCGTTAAGCAATCAATCGAATTACATTGAAATAGCTTAATTGGTGTCAGAGCATTGGACCCCAGCTCTTAACTTTACATGGAAACCACGACAGTCAGAGTAAGCGCACCTCTCCTTAATAAAGATTCAGAAGGTTGCGGTTTATTTAAGGGAGCACAAGGCAACAGAAAGGGGGGGGGGCATAAGAGACTAGAAAACACCCAGAGAGCACACACCTCTGCCAACGCCGTACCCTAATTCAATTGGGAAAAAATTTGAATGAGCCGGCTAAAGGATCGTTCTGCAACTATGCTAGTTATTGGCAAGGTCAGAAACATGTGGTACAATGCGGACAGGTGAGGATAAACGAAACAGATGTCATTGGTGATCATAAATTTAAGTACATTGTTATCGGTCAGTTTCTCAACACTTGAATTTGCCATACTGCTAGTGCTCATTATTTCTTTGTACATGTCTTTGAATGAAAGAAACTCTTGTATTATTTAAGTTTGACTTTGGATGACGTCTGAGTACGTGTTTGCTAAAAATTCTAATTTGTTCACATTGTTTGCGTTGTAAAATGCTTTGGATCTAAAGCACTAAATTTGGAAGCCACATTTTTAAAATGCTAAAATCTTTTATCTGTGCTATTTATAATAGAATCTAAGGACACTAAGAAGGATTCAAATATGAATTTCAAAGAAAATTAGTTAATTTAATGATTATTTGACTGGATTTGGGGAAAATATTAGTAACTTTTTACTGAAAATATAGTGGGTGTATGCTTGCCTGTCGCAGTTCAAAGGACAAGTAGTAAATGAATAACTACCGAATATGTTATTGAAATCTAATGATCAGCTAATGAAAACAAATTTTCTAGACCCGCCCCAAAATTTAATCACTTCTTCCTTATCCCATGGCCCACCCTTCCACAAACTTTCATTGAAATTCATTGAGAATTTTTGGAGATATCACGTGGACAGACATGAGCGAATACCTAAATGTATGAAATAAATGGAAAAATAGTTTTCAATCGAAAACTCTCCAGATTTAGAGAAAAATTTCAACGAAACAGAATTCAATACCCTGATTGATCCGCAAACCGACCCTTCATTGAAGCTATCAACGGAAATAAAACGAACCCATATTTTCCTTGAAATTAATGAATTTTGTCGTCTTTCTCCGGTATGGACCAACCGTTGTTTCCCTCTCCAGATAACTCAGCCCCGTGAATGTACAACCCAACGACGAGACGTCTCATCGGCAAGAAGAAATGCCGATTATACTACACGTCGAATAGAAAAGTAGGCACACAGGCAATGCTTGGAAAGCGAAGGGCCATAGATATTTATAGATTTAGAAATGCACCAGTTTGATACATCATCATTATCAGGGACCTTTCCTAGCTCCTTCCATGGCGGCTGTAAAGGCCTTTCCCAGCTCCTTCCATGACGGCTGTAATTGCGCTAACCTCTGCCATGTCTTACCGGCATACATCTCACCCCTGTGCCTTTTTCTTTTTCCTACTGGGTTTGCATTTCCTTGGGCACCAATCAGTTAACCTTTTGCTCCATCTCTTATCATTCTTTCTTGCTAAGTGTCCAGCCCATCTCCATTTTTGTCGCTTAATTACTTGTATGTTATCCTTCATCCTGGTCCGCCCTCGGATCCATGTTGATCTTTTTCGGTCTCTTAGAGTTATTCCTATCATTGCTCTTTTCATTGCTCTCTGTGCAATTCTCAGTTTGCTTATCAGTATAAAAGCTTTCTAACCAATTGTTTTATTTGGTCCTATATCCTGATAGAAATAGAATATTTTTCTGAGTTACTTCTGGATATCAATGATCCTTTGTGAAGCCTTTCTGGAAAGTCGGGGAAATGAATGACCTTGAAAAGAAAGATTCAAAGCTTCCACAGTAACCAGCATCAGTAATTTGTGGAATAGCAGAAGAAAGCGTAGTTGTTGAAGTTGAAGGTAAACAATGGCCAAGTATACGTGTAATGGATCTCCACTATGATGGGGGCGAACAAAAGGTCAAGTGTACCAGCACAACAGAACAATAACAATTGAAAACTAAATGTTTTTAAAGGAGTTTAGTTACGTATTTCTCTGAAAATGAGTGCTCGCCTCCGGTTCGTGGTTCAATCCGATAAGACTTTTAAAATGGTACTCAATGCCTCTCCGCTAAATAGGCACACAGTAATCAGAATGGTGATACATACAAGGACTAGGGTTGAGCAAAAAACAAACAAAAAAACAGCCAAATCACGTTGGATACACTGGTTCTCGTAAGAACACTGATTGTTACGTTATATGCATAAATATGCATGGTTCCCACACCGGGAATTGAACCCGGGCCGCAACATAGCAAAATACAGAAGTTGCATGTGTTTTTCTCTCCAGTATGTTTTGCATGTGAGAACGCACGGACTAATCAGAACGACCTAGACAATCTTCTGTTTCCCATGAATAACCCACAATTAGAGGTTTTCGCCGATTTCCCCACTTGGCCGCTGGAAGCGCTGACCGAAACGGAAACAGAAGATTGCTTAAGCAACGTTTAGCCTAGTCAGTACTTAGAGGGGTGACCATTGCAACCACACTGGTCACACGCGGCCCAATATTTGCAAGCTGACCACTATATGCAAGAAGATTATAGTTATCTACATTTGTCAACAAATTCTTAAAATAGGGTTTAAACGTTTGAATATGTGTTCGGTTTACTTTTGGTTTTAGTATAAAAAAAGCGATCGTTGACGGTTGTCGCCCTACTTTGCCTATCTATCTATCTATCTATCTATCTATCTATCTATCTATCTATTATTTATATATCTATATCAGTGGCACGAAACCGCGAAGCATGTTCCCCCGGAAAAATTTGAAAAGTCTTTGAGATTGGCTAACATTGCGTTACCAAGCACATATTCAAACGTTTAAACCCTATTTTAAGAATTTGTTAACAAGGGAAGATAACTCGTGACCAACATTGCTCGACCATTGGGGATACCAGGTGCCGTAAGCAAAACGAAGCTTCGACAGGTCTAGCATGCCGGGAGTGGGTCTTACTAACAATTGCCCGTGTGTACCTAGCCCTGCAACACCCTCGATGATGGTATAAGTTGTGAATGATGCTACATACATACATTTCTCTGAAAGAAAAAAAAGAAAGAAACATCAATATAAACTTAATAATTGAATGCAAAATATCTAAATCACGTACATCTTTTGTATTTTAATATTGTTTTATTTATAATCAAACGTTTGTTATTTACTTTAAAAAAACTCATTTAAAACCCGCGTTGACTGTAACACGCAAATAAACTGGCATCTACTTATATAATACGCCAGATGTATGTCTATATTTTTTGTCTGTAACATTTGTCGGCGGAGATAACTGTTGAATGCTAATTGTAGAGTAGTCTCCCTTATTTATTGTTTTGAGTGGAAATGCATAAACATCCGGGTTCATTTTGGTTTAACGGTTTTTTTATATTTAGGAGTACAATGCAATTGCAAAACTAGAAAGCGCTCGGAGAGTGTATACTTATGCCAACGCTATTGTCAGGGTAAGTAACTGTACATGGATCCGCCCCGGCTTAAGCATCGTTCTGCAACTGTGCAAGTTATTGGCAAGGTCAGAAAAATGTGGTACAATGTGGACAGGTTAGGATAAACGGAACAGATATCACTGGTGATCATGAATTTAAATACATTGTTGATGGTCAGTTTCTCTATTACGTTACACCATTTTGCACAGTGTAAACAACTTTTCAACACCAATATCTCTGGGTTTATAATGTAGAAACAAATCATTTTTAAACCAGAATTCTTTACAGTCCTTCTTCTTACCAATGGCGCAAAGATTATTACGAAAGAATTGTATATCGTTGAGTTTAGTATCCTAAACACAATGATACCTCAAATGTGGCCCATTTCCAGCGGTGGGATTCAACATTTTTAGGAACCTGTTTTTTTTTACATCACCTAAAGTTTTAGTCCATTGAATTTGGTACCGGTTCTCTCTTTCTCTCGGACCCACACACACTACCGGGCAGAACCACCGGAGTGGCGAGAATAGAAGCAGGGTCCATGGGTTGTAAGTTTGGCAGGAGTGTCCTTCTCCTGCCAGATGCCCGAGCTAGCTATGGGACTCTGCCGCCCATTTTTGCGGGAATGTTCTAACAGTAAGGCTGAACTGCGGTTAAACCACAGGACGTGAACATCTCGTAGTTGGTAGATGCCTGACCTGGCTATAGAGTTCTACCGTCCCTTTGATACAAAACCTGTCTAATACCAATCCCTTTATAAAATTATGAAAATATAAAAACACAAGATAGCTCTCTTGTATATCTTAAAAAACAACAACTCCACAATACAAACTGAAAAGGAAAAAGTAAGGGGAAAGAAGTAGTAACCGGCCCAAGAGATGTCATCATAGTAGGGTTCTGGAAAACCACACCAAAACCAAAAGAGGAGGGAACACAAAGGAAGGAATATCATCTGTGGATTGGTTAAGTCTGAAGAGTGACTGGGTTAAGAGAGGGGGGGGGGAAAGGGAGAAATTCCACTAACAGAAAGAAACAAAAATTAGCCATTGCTGACCCGACGACTGCTAAGCAGGAAACGCGCGTAGTCAGCTTACCAATAAGAACTTGTTTAAATATGGTATATTAGCTCCAAATGATAGTGTTAATTATAAAATTAACTTTTTCATATGTCGAGCACTCTGATTAAATATTTTCAACAACATGTATCGGATTTCTTATATAAGATTTGTATTTGTTATAATCAAATATATCCGTGAATTCTTTTCACAAGCATTAATTAATTAATTAGTTATTAATATTAATAGAGTAAAAATAATTAACTGATAAAAAATTCCTTTCCAGCACACGATCAAACATCGTATTGCAGCAGTGTTGCCGATTTAGCGCGTTTCGCGCTAGATTCAGCGCGTTTCTTGTTTTGGCAGTGCAATAAAAAGCGCTACATTAGCACGTTCGCGGTTAAACATTATCGCCATGTTCTGGCTATTTGTGACCATTTTTTAGTGCATTTTTGGCTATTAAAAAACATTTAGCGCTTTTTGGCAGTCAAACTAGCGGGAAAATATTTTTTGAGTTGGTAACTCTGATTGCACGCGCGCACACACGTCTATCAGAGAGAGAACACATATTCATACAAGCATTAAGGCGATATTTCAATATGTGCAATTAAAATATAAATTTGAATTAGAATATAAAATGAATGCGAGACTGTGAGACTGGCCCAATTCACTGTTAACTGGAGAAAAACGACATTAAAAGCTAATCATATGCTTTTAGAATTTTGCCCTTTTAAGATCAGGAAACGCCGGCCATAAAACTGGGTTAGTTGTCAAGGCTGACTTTTTTTTCGACTGACTGTGTCTTCCAGAAGAAAGTGTATGGAATTGTTTTTTCTCTCCTTCAAACAATTTGAGAAATGACTTGGATGAATATGCAACCGGAAGAAGCAGTGGCGTAGCTACAGATTTGGGGGCCTGGGGGGTTGGCTCCTTGAGGAGCGCCCTCAAACATTTAGTGAGATTTAATGAAAAAGGAAAATTTGCAATAAATAGACACTCACTTAATTGGTGAAGAACAACCCCAAAGACTGAATTATTATTTATGCAATTCATGTA
>VCCN01005031.1:1732278-1750298 GCA_006491835.1 Architeuthis dux | reverse complement strand
TTTCATGAAATCCCTAGTTTCACAATCAGTGCAATAATGGTTAACCATTGTTACTGTAATGCGTTCGATCATCACTAGATGCTCCACTACTGTGGCCTTGTGCCAAACTTAGTAAATATCAAGTATACTCTGTTTTAGTATTTATAGTGTATATACAGCTTAGTTTGACAGCTTAGTTTGCCACAAGGCCACAGTGGTTGGGCACCCAGTGAGGATCGAACTCATCCAAGTGGAAATGGTCAGCATCACAAGCATTAAAACATTGATTGTGAAACAATTGGCCGCAAAATACGGTACATATAAAGGTTTCTCTCGCTATCCGAAGTTGGAGTGTTCCCATAAAACCTTTTGTAAGACGAAACGGCGTAAAGCGAAGAAGTAATTACCATTAATTTACATGGGAAATATTTTCGATCGTTCCCAGACCTAACAAATGGTGATGATGGTATGTTGGGCTGAGATGTCGGAGGTTGGGGTGGTGATAGGTACAGGAGATTGGTGTGCGGAAGAGAGAGAGAGGAAGAGAGGAAGAGAGGAAGAGAGAGAGAGAGTGCGCGCTGCCTCTATAACGGTTCGCTGCAAAACAAGCACCGGACGCTATTTTCGCAGTGTTAGCCCTATACGACCCAAATAAAGAGACAAAACTGTAGGGCAGACGCATCCAGTTTTGGACTTTGGACTTTGGAGCAGTCCTGTTACAGAAATAGAGCTAATAGTGGAAGCCTGTTGCGTACGTATTCCACTGTTACTCAATGTTCATAGAGATAGCGAAACTCACGCTGTCAAAGTCAGCTGACGTTATAGTCCATCTCAAATCAATGTTCGCACGCCATGGAGGGTCGGAGACTTTAGTAACCGACAACGGACCACAATTCTCGTGCGGTACATTTTCAGCATTTGCCTCAAAATATGAATGTCTGCACGTGACCAGCAGTTCAAGATATCCGCAAAGCATTGGGGAAGCCGAACATGCAGTCCAAACAATAAAGAATCTTCTGGCCAAAGCGATAGGTCCGTACCCTACCTTGTTGGCATATAGATCGACCCCGCATCAGAATGGATTTAGCCCGGCTCAGTTATTTATCGGACGCCGACTACGCACTACGGTACCAGCACATCCATCGCAATTGGATCCAGTGCTGCCAAACAGTGCTACTGTCAAATCCAAGGAGAAAGAGAGAAGGAGTGCTGATGAAATTCACTATAACAAGCGTCACTGAGTGTCTGATCTCAACAGCCTTCAACCCAGGAAACAGGTGTGGGTGACTGACTCCAAAGTCACTGGGACTGTGGCAAACAAAACTTTAGCGCCACGATCTTACCTAGTTGATGTGCCCAACGGGACTATACGATGGAACAGACACCACCTGATTCCAATGGACGCGCCTGGGTATGTCAAAGACACAACAAATATACAGGTGCTCCCACGGACACACACTCCGGTTTCATCACCAAAACTAGTAACACCTAGTCTGAAGCACATTCCCAGAACAAGATCTGGCAGACCAGTGATTAAACCATCTAGACTGGACTTATAGATTCTCATCGATCAAAAAAGGGAGATGTGGCGATATTGTTGCTGGAGACCATTATGCTTATCCTGATAGAACAGGACACGCTCTTCTGGATTCGAGGGTCAAAAGTGACATGAGATGACTGGACTTTATTTTTTACTTGACTACTACATGTATTGTTGCAGTGAATAAAACCTCTTATCATTACCTTATACTATTGATGTTGGTGACACACATATCGGCCTGGCAGTGCTATAAGTGTTAATTAAAGTTCATATCCATTCTTATTCATGTCACAATAAACAGCATACAATCTGCTCGTGGCTGTATCATGTGGGTATAACAATCAGAACGTTATTCATGGCGTTTTAGGAGTTTTTTCAAGTTGCATGATCTTTGAGTTTTACTGTGTATCGTCGATTGATAAAAAATACTTTTTATTGGCAATTAGTACTTGTGTTTTTATTTGTGTAAAATTTCGGGCAAATCAAGCCCTCTGTCCCACTAACAACAACAAACAGATGTCACAGTCACAAATACCACATACACCATCACTTAGAGACAGATTTATGAAATCAAGATCCCTTTCATACTGGAACTCCCTTTCAGACAAAACTTTCTGTTAACATGTCTAAATAGAATCTATCAAAAGAAACTAGCTTATTGCACAAGTATAACCATTTCTAAAATACTCACACCTTAAATCCCCTATTACATCTGTTAGATGTATCTTCAGTTTGTATTCTTTATGATATAATCTTTATGGGTGCTAGAGCAATTGCGTCCCGGACATTTGCGTCCCCGGACATTTGCGTCCCGGTTATTTGCGTCCCGGACGTTGCGCCCCAAGCTACTTATAAACAACCCCCCATCTCTCTCGCCATACTGAAAAGAGTCGTATTTAAGGTTTCTGATTAATTTACACCTTTTTAGAGATATATTCTTCCATTTTAGTAACTTTACATAGGCTTTCGTGATTTTAGTTTTATCGACATGAAATTAGGTTGAAATTTTCCGATACATTCATACAGATGGGAGTATTTTGTAGTTTCTGTTTAAAATTAAACCTTTTTAAAGACATAGTCTTCTATTTTAGTAAATGTACATAGGCTTTTGGTGATACCATTCCATTGGTAACCTTTTTGGTGAGTTTTATCGGCCTTATACTGTAATTTGCCGCGTCATGGGGATTTGCCTGACGATGTCGGGTAGAGATAAATAATATAATGATGGGTGTCTTTTTAAGATTTCTGATTAAAATCACACCTTTCTAAAAATATATTCTTCTATTTTAGTAACTTTGGGCTTTCGAGAGTTTTATCGACATTGTGTTGCGATTTGCCGAGAAAATCTTGGAAAAATCTTCGACGCTCTATTTTCAAAATTTATTTTCCATTAATTAAAACCTTAAATGGGACATTTTAAAAAGTATTGTTTACACTGTACTATCGGTAAAAAATGAGATGAATAATAACTGAAGGGAGTCTTATTTGGGGGGTCAAAACTCATGAAAGCATTTGTAAATTGCTAAAATAGAAGAATATATCTATAGAAAAGTGCAATTTAATAACTGAAGTGAGTGTAACGGATAACTATCCCATATATGTATTTTTGCTCTCACACAATCCGGTCATTGAGTGAAATTACTTAAGCCACATATATTTTTCCTTTAGAACACACCTTAGCCTGACTCGCGAAGATTACACACTGCAACTCGATGCCCTGGTTGTCAATGATGTAGACGTGCTAGCGGGCATGCCTTTTATGAAGAACAATGGCGTTGCTATTCGACCATCCAAAAACCATGTAGCAATCGGGGACTCTTTGGTCATCCAGTACCTAGCAGATGATTGCCCGTCTATAACACGTCACGTACGACGTACATCTTAAGAACTGAACCTACAGTGGTTTGGCCAGATTCATACTTGGAGCTCAACATTCCTAAGGAACTACACCCTGAGTCGAGCCTCGCTATGGAACCTAGGATAAATAGGAGCACAACATCAGACTGGCCGAAACCAGAAATGATGGAAGCAGTAGGCGGGAAAATCAGAATTGTGAATGACACTGAAGAACCACAATTCATCCCCAAACGTGACCACCTATGCCAGCTTCACTTGACAACCAAATATTCTGACTTTGACACGGGCAACGTACCAGAGCCGTACCCTGACTCTGACACTGGTCGATTCGTAAAAGGAAGGACAGCCCGTGCGCTATTCGGGTGCTGTTAATCTTGACCCGGATAATACCCTACAGGAACCCGACCGTCAGAAGTTCCGAAAATTACTCGCAGACCACGATTCTTTGTTTGGCGCCAAGTTTAAAGGTTACAATGGAACAGTAGGAACATTTGAGTCTCACATTAATATGGGACCAGTACTCCCACCACAAAGAAAGGGGAGACTGTCTCAATATTCTAGAGACAGGATACAGGCCCTACAACAGAAATGTGATGAGAAAACCGGAATACCTAAATGTGACAGTTGAGTATCTGGCCCCATCTTTTCTAGTGAAGAAACCCAACGGGGGTTATAGACTCGTTACTGCGTTTGAAGATGTGGGTCGATACAGCAAACCACAACCTTCCCTGATGCCAGACGTCGACTCGATTTTGCGGATCATAGGACAATGGAAGTATATCGTTATTTCCGATCTGACGAGCGCCTTCCATCAGATTCCACTTTCACAATCATCATTGAAGTATTGCGGTATGGTCACGCCGTACCGTGGAATACGCGTGTACACTCGATGCGCTATGGGCATGCCTGGATCTGAAACCGCCCTAGAGGAACTCATGTGACGGATTCTTGGAGACTGCTTACAAGCAGGGAGCGTGGCCAAATTAGCAGACGACCTATATTGCGGCGGATAAACTATAGAGCAAATCCTGCACAATCGGGGTCGCGTCCTGGATTCCCTAGAAGAAAGCGGACTCCGTCTATCACCGACTAAGACAATTATACGCACGACTACGATACTAGGTTGGACGTGGTCAGAAGGAAGGATATCCGCAAGCCAACATAAGGTAGCTACCCTGTCATCGTGCAAAGTCCCGGACACTGTGTTTGGCATCAGGTCATTCCTTGGAGCATACAAAATTCTCGGCCGCAGTATACCAAAATGTTCTGAACTTCTGGCTCCACTGGAAAATGCGATATCTGGGATGCAATCAATGGATAAAATTCAGTGGACCGACGATCTGCGCCTTCACTTCTCAAATGCTCAGCGCCGGTTGTCAAAGAACAAGGCGCCTATACTACCTATGCCATCTGACGAGCTGTGGATCGTTACCGACGAATCCGTGAGCAAACGCGGACTCGGTGCTACCCTGTATGCCATTCGCGAAGGAAAGCTCCACCTAGCGGGTTTCTTCAGTGCGAAGTTACGAAAACACTAAGTAACATGGCTTCCGTGTGAAATCGAAGCACTATGTACCGCAGCCGTTATCAAACACCTCAGACGATATATAATACAATCGCCCCATCAAACGCATGTACTTACAGATAGCAAACCGTGTGTACAGGCGTTTGAAAAGCTGAGTCGTGTAGAATTCTCATCCAGCCAGAGGATGACGTCATTCTTATTTACCACCAGCCGATACCGCACATCTATTCAACAGCTGGCCGGATCCGCCAATGTACCGTCAGATTTCGCGAGTCGCAATGCGCCGGAGTCTTCCGAGCATCGATGCCAGATATGTCACTTCATTGCACAGACAGAAGACCCGGCCGTACGCTCAATATGCATACAAGACGTAATAGATTTTTTTAAAAACACCTCACCGTACTCGACTCGTTCAGCATGACTGTCAGTACAGTCATAATGTACCGATCTAAGAAGAACCCATGCTCACCTGAAACAGGGGACACGTCCGTCGAAAAAGCTAATCAACATCAAAGATGTTAAGCGCTATCTCAGCATTGCTTTGATCGCAAGGTGTGGTCTTCTCGTAGTACGACATGGTGATCCTTTCCAACCTGCATTATCGTGCCACGATCCGTACTCGATGGCCTACTCACTGTATTACATATTTCGCACGACCACCCAACTCGTAATCAAATCCAACTAGTATGAAATTAGATCTGACCAAAGCCATTGAACGTGTATGTGAATCATGCCATGTTTGTGCCTCTCTGAAAAAGTACCCAGATCAGCTTGTACATCAATCGTCCGAGGAGCTCACAGATGCGTTCGGTATTATATTTGCCACTGGCATACTAAAGTGCAACTGTCAGTTAGTGTTTATTTTGAGGGAATGCGTGACTTCATACACTACAGACTGTCTTGTTCCGAACGAGAAATGCGACGCCCTCCGTGAGGCTATTCTACGTCTAGCTTTAATCTTAGGCCTTTTGATGGACCGGCCACCGTAATCCGCATGGCATTACGAGATGATGAGACTCTAAGCAGGTTCCGAATCGCTCTGAAAGTAGGCCGTGTAAAGAATAAGAACAAAGACCCCGTTGCAGAAAAGGCCATCGGCGAACTAGAGGAAGAGTTATTACGCCAGGAACCAGGAGGAGGCCATCTAACCGAACTTTCGTTAGCTATCGCTGTGGCTCGCTTCAACACCCGCACCCGATTCACCGGGCTGTATGCTCGCGAGTTATGGACACAGGGAGTCAGTATACCAACGAACAAATACCAGTGTCCGATCTGGATGTTCTGACTACTAAGCGTGCTCTTCGCGAATCTAATCACTTCGCCAGCGCCTTCTCCAAATGGAAAAGTCACAGAATGACGCAGGAACAATGGCTGCGCATTGGCGACCTTGTCTACTTAGACAGCGATCGCAACAAGTGGGGGATGGTGTTACGTTAGGAAGTTTTACGGAAAACAAATCCGACCCGGTTCGTACAAAGTGAAAGTAACGTTCCGTGTGAAATTTCACCGACCAAATCCGCCGTTCTCTCCGATGAAGGCGGAAGAACCTCATCAATCAACTACCACCGATTCTGTCTGGGCCAGCTAACTTTGATCGTGAATCAAATGGACCTACTCTTCTTACCGGACTAAATGACGATTTGAACCAAACCGAGAACGAACTATCGAAAGACAGTCACCACAATTCGCGCAAGACCAACCTAGTTACCGCACGACCGTCGTCCACCAAATTATTTGGAGGATTACGTATTCTATTGACTCTTCTGGTATTGCCGACGTTGATCAGTGCCTGACATTTTAAGAATAATTCCACGATTTGTTTGTTTTCATTTTTTTCCTTTCCTTTCATTTATAAGTATTTATTTTTAAAAGAAAGAAAAAAAGAAAGTTACGCCATTATGCTAACTAGTATAATAATAAGAGTTACCTTCCCTGATTCTGTTACTAGTATATATTTGGTTAGAGTTATCCCCCATCACGGGTAACACCCCGGTGTGTAACATAAATATCACCGTACTGTTTTTTGGTCGATTAAAGTTGTAATCTTGTCTATTCGAGTATCCTGCGTTGTTCAATATTGGCACACTCTATTTTAAATAGTCGATTACATTCTTTTTAAATTGTTCTTAAGCTTTTTCTTGTTTTTGCTAGGAAGAAAAAAGCACAAAGAATTTTCAAAACCTTTTGCGTTCCCGGACATTTTGTTTTATGCATCTTTTTCTGGAAGAAGACATCCTAAGGAACATTTTGGTACCCTAAATGTAGGATCATGGGGTGGGGGAGGCGTGCACGGTAGACCCTGCTGGCTCCCGGACTATCACCTTTACTCTTCAGAAGACGCACACAAAGCTCACTCAGCATGTAGTCCTCTAGGGCAGCGGTCCCAAAACTACCGGGCCATGGACCGGTACCGGGCAGCAAAGCATGTGCTACCGGGACACGAAGAAACGATATGATATATACAAATTATATCAATATTCTTCTTTTTTTTTTTTTGTAAAATTAAAACAAATTAATTTCCTTGGGTCTTAATATTAAATTCGTTAGATAAACCCTTTTAGAAACGAAATTGGGTGTATTAGCCACTCATAAGTGACCTATATTGGTTCCGGTCGTGATTAACATCCCAAACCCGTCGGCCGGTCCGCAAGAATATTGTCAATATTAATCCGGTCCACCTCATTCAACATCTTCTGT
This sequence comes from Architeuthis dux, assembly GCA_006491835.1. Taxonomy (NCBI): domain Eukaryota; kingdom Metazoa; phylum Mollusca; class Cephalopoda; order Oegopsida; family Architeuthidae; genus Architeuthis; species Architeuthis dux. Next base: position 1,742,700 of record VCCN01005031.1, on the reverse strand, counting down.
TTCGACAGTCAACACACAACGCTAACTAAACACGTCGGTCAACACATGGACGCTACACAAACAGTACACAGTATGTACTTCGGCAAGTCTTACAAGACGCCACTCAATCAACTCAACATCGTCAATAACCAAACCGGCCACAAAGGAAAGGAAAGGTGTATCTTACCAGAGACGACGAGCAATTCATCCAACCGGTCACAAGAATCTTTTGCTACTCAAACTGAAAACACACATGAAAAAGATTCCAACCAGCAGTGCCGTATACACCATGGGGCACGGGCCTCAGGCCTCCAGACTCTAAGGGCCCCCAGAGCAGATGAGGGTGGGGGTATAGTAGACCATAGCCTAGAACAGTGATTCCCAACCTTTTTGAGTCATTTCTGACTATGGTCAATAAGATTACTAGTATCCCCTCCCCCACTTCCATTTATTAAGTTGCAACAAAGAATAATTTGAAATAACTTTATTTTACGTATAATTAGACAGCTTCATACTAAGAATTAGTTTAATTTTATAATTGTACAGCTACTGCTGTGTATTTGTTACTCAAAAAAAGCAAGCGAAAATAATTAAAACATATCATTTGAAATTCCAATTTATTACAAAAAGAATAAGAATTTTGCTATCGGAACTGATATACACATCAATGTGATCTCTGTTCTTGTTTCTTTGTTACTAGTGGGTGAGAGGGCACATTTTGAATCATTCTCCACTTCGACTTGATAGTGCAGAAAACCCTATCTTTAGACTGGACTTTTATTTTATCTCAAGACTGGACTACAAAGAACCACTGGGAAATCGTGCCTAGGATGAATAAGGAAGGAGTAATGGACATTTTAAGGATTTGGTGGCCATGTTGGACGCCATCTTGAAAATTATACCTTTCCAGTGGTCAGACTGTCGTAAACTTTTAGTATGTTATTGAACACATTTGATACTAGAAAAAACCGTTCAGAAACCTTTTGTAGCAATTTGTGTGTGTGTGTGTGGGGGGGGGGGCTAAAGTGATTTTTTTTCATAAATGCAGCCGACTAAGATAAAATATAGAGGAAGAAAATATGTTGACGCCTTCTCCTCTTATAGAATCTGTTTTACAACGAAAAAAGGGGAGACATTCATTGGTTCTCGTCCCTCAGGTTACCTTCCTATTCTCTCCTTCATTTCCCTGTATTTTATTGATTTATATGTTCACCCTATTTTGTAGCTGAATCATCGTCGTGTGACTTATTGCGTAATACAGTGATTACTAAAGTGTGCGCTGTGGTTCCACGAGGCGCCGCGGTTAGCACTCAGAGACGCCGCGGGATATTCAAAAACTTAATAATTCCAGGTAATCGTAATTCAAGGCGCTGATACACGGTCACAATGATGGGAAGCGACATCTAAGATTTGAAAAACCCTGTGGTGAACAACAGGCTCACCCATCCAACTAGTAATTACGATTATTAAAAAAGGAAACAAATATACATGATTCATTATTTTTTTACCGAACTAAATCAGATGATTTCATTATTATTTTTATCTTTTATTTTTTATGACTACCTTTTACCTTTATCTTGATTTATTAGTTATTTTTTTATCGCAGCTTTCTACTCAGACCAATTTCCCACCGGCAGTGAGTAAATAGCGTTGATCGGAAATACAGTTATTTAGTATTTTCTGATTTTTGTGCGCCGTGAATAAATCCTTGTACAATAAGGTTTAGTAAAAGGTTTGCGAATCACTAACGTAAATAATACTTCTCACTCATGTAGTGAATGTACGTGTACAGCCGTGGGTTGTTCTTTAAGTTCCGATGACCACGTGATCGGATAAAAGATTAACATTTTCTTTTGATGAGCTGAAACTGTTAAACTCCAGACCAGGCCGGAGGCTGGAGTTCACTTTGTTTTTCCACTGTAACAAAAAGAACAAGAACAAGAACAACAATCCTCACCTAATTTAGGGGGAGGCAACTCTTTGCTGATTGCATTTCCAATATTAAAATTGTATTGGAAATGCAATCAGTGAAGAGTTGCCTACCCTAAATTTCCCGACCGAAGATAATTACTGTAACGTTTGTATTGTAAACATTCTTTTGTATTGTATATATTACTATATGTTATGTTACGCCGAATTATGTTACGCCGAACTATATGTTATGTTACGCCGAATTATGTTACGCCGAACTATATGTTATGTTACGCCGAACTATATGTTATGTTACGCCGAATCAGTGGAATTGCCTAATTAGCGAATAAAACTACGTATTTACTTATTTTTTGATTATGTAAACTTTTGATTTAAAAAAAAAATAGTTGTTTTATCCTTGTTTGGATTAATATTAACTTGTGATCAAATTAAAACTACTAATTAGGCAATCTCGCGGATTCGACGTAACCTAATACATTGTATAAATAGTTGTGTTCATAAACTACCGTAAAAGAAAGATAAAAGTAGGATTGGTCCACAGCTGTTATTTACGCTTTTGACACGGTTTTTGTCATCTTTTGTTGTGTTTATGCACTGCGATGTTTAATAATATTCACTGGTTTGTTTATGAGCAGAGGATGCGATCATAATGTCAGAAAGTCCCTATCCTATTGTACATTATATATCATCATCAGCAGCAGCAGTTGTAAGTCCACTGCTGGACGAAGGCCTTTCCCATCTCCTTCCATGACTGCCTATCTTGTGCTAACCTCTGCCAAGTCTTACCGGCAAACTTTTCTATCTCGTCCCTCCATCTTGTGCCTGGTCTTTTCCTACTTCGTTTACTGTCCCATGGGCACCGATCGGTTAGTCTTTTCCCCTATCTATTGTCATCTCTTCTTGCTAGGTTGCCGGCCCATCTCCATTGTTGCTGCTTAATTAGTTGTATAATACCCTTCACTCTAGTCCTCTCACTGGTCCATGTTGATCTTTTTCTATCTCTTATAGTTATCCCTTTCTTTCTAGTTATTGCTGTTTTCATGGATCTCTGTGCTATTCTAAGTTGGTTTTCAGCTCGTTTGGTTAATTTCCATGTTTCGCATCCATACGTCATGGCTGGTATTATGCAGCCGTTGTATACTTTACGCTTTAGGCACATTGGCAAGGTGCTCTTCAGAATGTCTCTATTCATGCCAAATGCTTTCCAGCCTATCGTTATGCGTCGTTTTATTTCGCAGTCATGGTCTTTCTCTAGCTTTATTACCTGACCTAGGTAGATGTATTCATCGACCTCTTCTAGAATTTCACCTTCTATCTTATGGTCTTTGGGGGACTTTATCGTTGAACATTACTTTTGTCTTTGTTCTGTTCATCTTTAGGCCTACTTTTTTACTCTCCCTATTTAGGTCGGTTAGCATATTTTGTAGTTCGTCGGATGCTTCCGACGTCATGCATATCTTAAGTTGTTTAAGTATTCTCCATCTATGTTTATTCCCATTCCCTCCAAGTCAGTTTTCCAGAAGATGCTTTCAAGGCTCGATGTGAATAATTTAGGTGATATTGTATCCCCTTCTCTTACTCTTTTTGTTATCTTTATATCGTTTGTATCTTTGTGTAGTCTAATTATTGCAGTGCCATTTTCGTATATGTTTTGGATAATTTGTATGTAATTCTCGTTAACCCCTTGTTCATGCATTGCGTTGAAGACTGCTGTGTGTTCTACTGAGTCAAATGCTTTCTTATAATCTACAAAGGCCAAACAGAGTGGTTTGTTGTATTCTAAGGATGTCCCGATTAGTTGGTTTGTTGCGTGTAGGTGATCTATTGTCGACGAGCCACTTCTGAAGCCTGCCTGCTCGCGTGGTTGATTTTCGTCTAGAGTGCCTGTTAATCTGTTTGTGAGTATTTTTGTGAATAGTTTATATATGTTAGGTAGTAGTGTAATCGGGCGGTAGTTGCCAAGGTCGTGTTTATTTCCTTTCGTGTGGAGAAAGATTACTATTCCAAGACAGAAGTTCTTAGGGACTTTTCTTTCTCTTATACATTGCGTGAATAGCTGTGCTAGTCCTTTGTGCAAGATTCTCCTGCATCTTCTAGAAGATCTGTCGTTATGCCATCCTCGCCTGGGGCCTTACCTAGTTTCATATTTCGTAGTGCAGATACTACTTCTACCGTTATGTGTGAGATATCACTAGTATGTGGTATGTTTATTTTTGAAGCGTACACATTTTCGTAGTATTCTTCGGTTACTTTAGTCAAGTTTGCCATGTTTATCCTTTAGTCCAAGCATCTGCTGCTTACCGGTATGGTCTGCGGATCGGGCGTGTTTTAAACTCTTCCCCTTTCTGATAGCCTCTACTATTCGCTTAGTGTTTTCCTTTCTTTTCTCTCTTCTCGTTCGTTTATTTATTAGTTTGTTAAGTTCTGCTTTTTGTTTTCGTCTTCTTTAGATTTTATCTTCATATTTCTCTTCTGTTTGATTAGTTTTAATGTTCTTTTAGAGTATTTCCCTGTGTTATTGTTATTGTTATTGCTTGTATTGCCTACCATCTCTGCTGCTTCCTTAATTATATTTGCCAGGCTATTACTCTTTTCCTCTATGTCACTTTCTGTATTCTACAAGGCCTGGCATCTGTTCTCTATCGCTACTCTGAAGTTCCTAATGTTCTCTATCTCTATCTTATTGGGGCATCTCTTCTTCTTAAGGATCATTTTATTCCTTTCAGTTTTAAAGTTAAATTTAGTTCTGCACGCTACCATTCTATGGTCGCTACCTATGTCTAATTTGTTTATAACGGTAACGTCTTTAATGTTCTCGATCTTGTCTGTTATTATGAAGTCGATTTCGTTTTTAGTTGTACCACTTGGACTTTTCCAGGTCCACTTCCGACCGTCCCGTTTTTGAAAGAATGTATTAGTTATCTTTAGACCGTATCTTTCTGCGAAATTTACTAGCATGTCACCTCTCCCATTTCTCTGTCCTATTCCATAGTTTCCTACACTGGATTCCCCAACCTTTCCTTTACCTACCTTAGCATTAAAGTCTCCCATGAGTAGAGTGTAGTTAGTTTTCTGTTGATCCATTATCTTACTGATGTCGTCGTAAAAACCTTCTATTTCTTGTTCAGAGCTTGTCGAAGTTGGTGCATAGACATGGATTACCTTTAGTGTGTATCTTTTGTTAAGTCTAACTACTATCTAAGCTATTCTGTCTGATATACTGTCAAAACTTATGATGTTACCTGCGTTGTTATTGTTGACTAGGAGTCCCACGCCATTGAATCGTCGCATTGGATCGACGTCCATTTTTATGGTTTTGAGATATGAGCAATTACATATTTTAATGGCAGAAAAACAGAAAAGGTGACTGTAACAATGTTTTCCACAGCTCTGCTTATATTTATCCCACGTGCTTTTGTGGACATAAAGCTTTCTTGAATCAATGCACTTGGAGTTAAGGCCTTTTTGACACAAGTTTCTGTATTTGATTTACCTTAAGTGAAAGTCACTATCTCCAGATATGTTAGCCTTTTCATGAGTGTAGTTGGACATAAGGCTGTTTTGAAGTAAGAAACTGATGTAACATTTGTAAATATGTAAAAATGTTATTTTTCCAAAAAGTTGACATAAGCCTTTTTTTATCCAATGCGACGATATATATATATAGTAGAAAAATATTTATTAGTTCATTACAACCTGTACAGTTGGTTTCACGAGAATTCAGATGAACAATTACTCTTGCTTAGTTAATTTCTTATATAGCTACAATTATTGATGTTGAAATCTGTTTGTGTCCGTAATTGGCTGTTCCATGCTGGCCAATCGATGAGAGTGTTCCCATTCTGGGCGGGTTTATTTTTATTGAAGATCGAATTCTCGTGAAATCAACTGTACAGGTTGTAATGAACCAATATGTATTTTTCTACAATATTTTGTTTTCTCGTAAAATGCTGAAAACCTTGCTTCAGTTTTTGGACTGTACCTTTTAAGCCCAACAGATACAAATTGTGAACATACACCGTTAGATAGCTGATAAAATTCTCTTTCTAACGATCATTTGGGAACTGTTGAGAACATCCAACAGGTCGTGACGCACCACCAGAAGGCAGTGTCAGTTGAAGACCTCCAGCACTGTTTCCAGGAGCGGGAACAACGTCTTAGTGGGTGTGTGGCTTCCCAAGTCAACTATTTTGAAGGGGATAAAGTTGATTAGTAATTAAGTTGATAAAAAATATTTTTACACAATCAGTCTTATTACTTTCTAGACAGAACTCGTATATACATTTATATACATGTGTATATATGTGTGTGTGGGGGCGGGGTGTCCGCGAGCGTAGGCGCGTACAGTGGTCTCGCGGACAAATTCGCTGGTGTCGTGAATCCATCCACACGGGTACGTCACTATTTTGGCCTTGTGCCGCAGGATATGATTAGCGAGCTAGTCTAGTAGACAGACCAAGAAACGGCTTTTGTGCGTAGACTTCTTATAAGTCGATTTTAAAAAGGGCGATTAGTTGCATACTCTTAACGGGTATTGTTGTTTAAACTTTACAAAATGTATAATACAATAGTGATAACTTGCATTCAAACTGCATTAACATCTATTATTCAGAGAGACTACGTCTTCGAGAAGCAGTGACCAGCCAACATTGAAGCATTAGCTTTATTCATGAAATTGAATTGTTGAAAGCAGGTAAATCCAATTCAATGAGAGAATTTCTTTCTGTAATCGACCAGTGAAGAGTGATCAACAATGCTAATGCGAGTCACAGTTAGACTTCGTTGTTAAACTGAAATAAACCTTCAGATGGAATGTGACCTTCTTACAGTGTTAGGAACCGGCAACCAAAACTGTCAACAAAACTGTCACCAAAACTGTCAACATAATTTTCTTCAGTTTTTAAGTGAGTCTAGCGGGCTAGCTATGTATGTGTCGCGCGTACAGGTCGCACCAATGGAGCTAGAGGGCTCCTTATTATGTCTAGAAATTCTTTTATGTTTTTGGACCACCCCCACCCCAATAGGTTGGGTGGGGGTCCAATTTACAATGTAAATTTATGCTAAATTGGTCCTTAGTTTGTGTCCGGCAGCGTTCACGCTTGGTTTCTTTTAGTGATCACGACCCAACAAAAGGCGAGAGAAGTAATTTATTCATTGATCACCCCTTTTTTTCCAATCTTCTAATTGATCAACACCAACACGGCGGCGTGCTGCCAAAAGACATTGGTCGCGTGACGGTTTCTATTGAATGACTAACCAGACCCGTTTGTGTTTTATTTGTGGCGCTTCTTCGTTATCTGTCGGCCAATCGTATTGCGATCCCCACGTATTGCGATCCCCACTCTCAAAGCAACTTAGGATAAAACTGTACAATATGACCGTTGAATAAAAAAGAATTCCCGCAGTCATTATGGAGAACGTATTGCCACAGACGACTGCCATCGACACACGCTTGAAGAGCCAGCTGGTCTCGCGCGGTTCGTCATGGCGTTCAGCACCTATGGAGCCTATTTGGCGAATGAGCTTCAATGCCTTGGGGCCTATCAAGCAAGACGTTTCAACCGCAACCGGTACAAACGCATACCTATCGGTCAATGAGCGGCGATGATACCTGGCCCAATGGCCGACGAGATCAGGTTGCCGTTTGCGAAGGAATCACTGCAAGTGGCATCCCAAATTAGTAGTTTGCCGGATTGGATAGACATATACAAGGGTAGACAATGAATATGAAAGAATAGTTAATATGAAAGAAAGTTTAATTACAAGGCGGATAGAAGAGAAACAACCTCCTCTTCCGTTCTAAATCTGCACACTTACAGATAACAGATAACGAACCTTACAGCTAGCGTATATGAGTTGCCTACAGATAATGTAGTACCTTATTTATTTGCTTTTATATTTAGTACAATAATGGTGACGTGCTTAGGGGACATTTTATAAGATCGTTTTAAAATCATCGGAACATGAAGCTGAATATAAACTGAACATTATGTTCAACGTGTTTGAAAATAAAGTCTATCTTATCTGATAGGAAATAAGATTTCAAGTCCGTGCTCCTTATTTTCTACATTACAGTGATGGAAATGATTTTTTAGCCTGTGTTATTCATTGATTTGAGGAAAAATATAACTAGATGTATGAAATCAAATTATGGATAATTGTATATCCAATCGACAGAATATGATAATTATAATGACACTTATTAGTGAGAGCCTATATTTGCCCGGAGTCGGTGTGAGCGACTACTAAACGAGCGTCCCAAATGGTAAATGTGAATAAAGAAACGAACTTCGTGCGGGGATCGAACCCGCGTCCACCTTGGAAGCCACCTATACGCGGTGCTGTTCTACCTACTGAACTAACGAAGATCAGATGATAGACAGGAGTCTTTTATCCTACAAATGGATAATTCCCGTATTTCAAGCCATGTATGGCATTTATTTGCCCCCCACCCTGTCCACCCATTAATACGCAATTCGGCCCCCAAAAAATCCAACAAAAATATTGCCGACCCCTGGTCTAAGATTTACGCTCGGGGATCATCCGGGATGTGCGAAGTGAACTCGTGCAGCTGGTGGTCTCGGGGCACTGTAAGCCCACGTGGGTAGTTTTTAAACAATATGGCCAATTTCTGGCCCAGGATTCGTCCTGTCACCGGAAAGTTCTGAAAAACGTTGCTTGGGATTCGTCCCGTGACCCTAGTCCAGCGAACTCAGGATTCGTCCTGAGATCAAAGTTCAGCATGACCAGGATTCGTCCTGTGACGATGTCGAGCCACCCCTAATGTTCTCGTGACATTGGTCGCAGGGACTAGGGAGATTTTTAGAACTGCCTGCACGTACGCGTGTGGGGAGGCAAATAAACAAATACAACAAAAAACCTGGAAATTGAGAAGTAGGTGTACGCCATAACCCCGCGTACCACCCCCCATTTACACCACTATATGGATGTAAAACAAAAACAAAAACAAAAAAATAGAAACAATAAGGTTGTCATCAACGTACCCTCTAATTTTTACTAGTCAGCGGGCGCAAAAATCTTATGTTGCGCCAATTTTGTTCCTGTGACAAAAGTATGTGAAGACTTTTGAATTTGTACATTGTGAATCAATATTGATTTGATAAAAACTCAGTAAGCTATCTACAGAATTTGAAATCTTTTAGGCGCACATTAATTTCCTTTATGCGCTGGTTGCAAGACGTGTGTTCACAGCTTAGGGGGAACTATGGCTGTCACCTGAGACCAATTTGGTTGGATTAGATCCGATTATACAAAACACTTTTATCCTATTACTTTCCTTTTCTAAAGCATTTCTATGGTCACCGGGTTCAGTTACGGTTTGGAGCGATACATTGAAGCCTACCTGACACATCTAAGCAAAGATTCTGGTGGAGGGCTTACCGAGCCTTCTCTTAAGATATACAGTGTTCGATCATCAGTAGCTTTTGTTATAAAGGGGCCCTATGAAACGACGCATAACGATAGGTTGGAAAGCATTTGGTATGAATAGAGACATTCTGAAGAGCACCTTACCAATGTGCCTAAAGCGTAAAGTATACAACGGCTGCATAATACCAGCCATGACTTATGGATGCGAAACATGGAAATTAACTAAACTGGCTGAAAACCAACACAGAATAGCACAGAGAGTCATGGAAAGAGCAATGCTAGGGATAATTCTAAGAGATAGAAAAAGTTCAACATGGATCAGAGAGAGGACTAGAGTGAATGATATTATACAACTAATTGAGCAGCAAAAATGGGGATGGGCCGGCCACCTAGCAAGTCTAGATGACAATAGATGGGGAAAAGACTAACCGATTGGCGCCCATGGGACAGTAAACGAAGTAGGAAAAGACCAGACACAAGATGGAGGGACGAGATAGAAAAGTTTGCCGGTAAGACTTGGCAGAGATTAGCACAAGATAGGACGTCGTGGAAGGAGATGGGAAAGGCCTTTGTTCAGCAATGGACTTATAATGGCTGATGGTGATAATAATGAAATTAAGAAAATACAAATACATACTGAAACTTATACATTATTTACTTACATATACAGCTTAGTTTGTTTGGTACGAGGGGTAGTAGGGGGACACCTAGCGAGGATCGAACTCATTAAAGTAGCAATAGTCAGCATTGCAAGCTTGTTAACCATTACTACACTGATTGTGAAACTATCTTACTGTAACGCACACACATACATATATATCTTCAATATCTTCATTTTAAAAACCATCACCCCCAAAATTGTATAAAATCTTCTTTTTTTTTCATTCGCTATACAGCCACATAATACGACACATATTTCAGTAATAGTATTACTTTGTTTTCGTTTTGAACTTTGTGCATCGGCTATGACTTCAGTTTCAAATACCTTCGTATTTATGCGTCGTATATGTACCACACAGATACAACACTCCTATTAATTACTGTGTTAAAATAATGACCCGAATTAAAGTTGAACATTGGCTAAAATCGCTAACTTTAAACATCCAGTCGTTCATAAAAGTT
>VCCN01005031.1:1676947-1687138 GCA_006491835.1 Architeuthis dux | reverse complement strand
GAGTAAATGTTTAAATTTTCAGCCCTCTAGCTCTATTGGTCTAGCCTGTATGTGTGATAGATACATAGCCAGCCTGCCAGCCAGACCAGCTTAAAAACTGAAGAAACCTATGTTGACAGTTCTGGTTACAGTTTTGGTTGATGGTTTCTAACAGTTTAGTCTGTGCTGTAAGTTTTTGTTTGAGGCTGTCCATCAATATTAACAATAACATCCTCTATTTCTCTTCTTAGTAACAACTTTTTGTTTTGAGATTGATTTATCTTTGGTTTGTCTTTTGGCTTTCATCATTGGTTAGGGGTTTGTCTGCGACATCCACAACTTTGTTGGTGGCTTCTCAGGCCAAAGTCAGATCTACACAGTTTGCTGCAGGTTAGGCACAAGTGGTACTGTCCCCAGGAGCCTCGAGCCATCCTTTCATGTCTGCAGGCTTTTGGTTCCTGAGTATGAGCATAGGATTCCCTACTTGCTGAAGCAGTGATTTATAAGCATTTCTATAGTGCTCAAAATTACCAACATCTGGTAGGAGGAGCTGTGGCTTACTTGTAATCGCAAGTTGAGATTTAACTCTTAAATTCATATAAAAAATAAAGGGAAATAACCTCTGATCAAAGTTACTTCCTTGCACTTATCTTTAGGTAATCTTTTAGATTCTTTTTATTCAATTCACAAAAGAGTTCCATTTAAAAAAATTCTATTGATTGAAGATTTCCATTGTGTTTAGGCGCGGTTTTGAGTGGTTCATGAATTTAAGAGTTGAATAAAGAAGATCAACAACATGTTGTTTCCAAGGGGGTGGGGAAAAACACTGACACAGCTCAATGCAATAAGTCAAAAGGCACGTCAAAGTTGCAGTACCGGAACAAAATCTTCAAGGAACACCTCCTTGCTTATCACCGGTAAGCTATCACCAGTGTAACAAAATCCGAGATGCTACCAAAGTACCACTAAAACATGGCTTCAGTTGGCAAGCATAGCACCATCTGACGAATTGTCGCCACCTGGCCTTTTGTAGCCAAAGGCTCATCACATCTGGGTTGCTAGCGCTCCACATATGGGTCACTGATGCTCGTTCATTTGGCTTTTGCTTTGTGGACCTACCATAAAACAGACAGCAGGCCACACATGATCTTTTTGTTCTGGGCAAGTCTGTTTTCAGTTCTTCGCTACACAACAATATGGAATATAAAACATGTAAAAAGCACTACACCTACTGGCTGATGTTCTCTTGGTAATATGGCTGATTTATGCCAATTTTTATTCAAAGGTGGTTGTGTGACTTAGTGACCTTAGACCATACGTAATTATGTTTACAACTGCACACAACTCAAACTTGTTTGTATGTACTACCATTACGCTTTCTGATTATTATTCATTTCTTCTCTGCGGCCTTCTCACACCAATAAAACTTTTAACATTTTCTTGAGTTTTATTATTCCTTTCCCCTTTTGAAGTGGGTAAAGAAGGCGAGGAGTCAATTGCTATCCACAGGAATTAAAGCATAGTATCTTACAGCAATGAAATTTAAATTCTCCTCATATCTTTCATCCTTTCTTTTCTCCCTCCCCACCCACCTCTTGTAATGTAATTGAACAATAGAAGAGAGTGCTTATACTTGAATGGGAGCAAAAGGACTCAACCATATATAACTGTCATTCATTCATTCATTAACTCACAAGTCTGAAGCCTAAAAATTAAGTTATAGTAGTTGTAGACCACAGGGATATAGACAGATAGCAAAATTAATCAATGATAATAAAGATATAATGGTTTCATTTGCCTTTGCATGTTATTATAGTTAATATAGATACATTTCATAGGTGATACATTACTTTAAAAACTTATATATTTTAATAGCAAAAATATATATGTAAGTGTAATGATGATATCTTTGTTGTCAACACCCATGGAATTCCCATGGGTCCAGCTGCTTACTGAATGAAAGAAATACCAGCTTAATGATCAGTACTAATAGGGAACTATGCTCATCACTCTTCATAACATCCTAGTCAATTTTCATAAAGTGCTTGTCATTTTTCATAAATTTCTGGTCACTTTTCATAGGATGCTGGTCACTTTTCATAGGATGCTGGTCACTTTTCATAAAATGCTAGTCTTTTCATAAAATGTTGGTCATTTTTCATAAAATTTTGGTCGCTTTTCATAAAATTCTGGTCACTTTTCATAAAATTCTGGTTGCTTTTCATAAAATTCTGGTCACTTTTCATAAAATGCTCATTATTTTTTCATAAAATCCTAGTCATTTTTCATAAAATGCTGATCACTTTTCATAAAATTATTGCAAGCACTCATATGCAGATATTTTATTCAACTCTCATTTTATCAAATTTATCTCTGACTAAAAATAGCAAGATAAAAAGACATAAGTACAAAAAAGCAAACAATTCACAATGAATCAGGATTTGATGTAATAAGATATCTAAAAAGAAAACTAATCTCTTAAAATTGGGGCACTCATTTCAACAACTCACCTAATAGTTGCTTTTTGGCACAACCTAACTCTTGATACTTGATAGAAACCGTCGTATGCACAACATCTTTTGGCAGCATGCCGTGTTGGGGTAATCAATTAAAAAATTGGTAAAAGGGCTTATCAATGAATAAGTTACTTTTCTCGACTTGTGTTGGGCAGTGATCACTAAAAAATCTGAATTTTGAAAATCAAGCGTGAATTCTGATGGTCACAAACTAAGAGACCAATTTGGCATAAATTCACATTGCAAATTGAATATATACTAATATATACACAATACTTGAAATACACTGAGATATAATATGAGACGTATGTGTGTGCATTCATTCATATGTATTTATCTGTGTGTGTGCTTTTTCTCTCTTTATGCTTATCAGATAATCTTTTAAAAATCTAGGTAGCTTATTCTGTTGCTACAAAATTTGCACATGTTTCTCTAAACCTCTAAACTAAATGAAAAGAATTACAAAAGATCTATGTATCTTACGCTGCTGCCTACTTCAAAGCAAAGGCAACGAACAACAAGACACCATTGGGTTTTGCCTACAATTAGAAATTAAAATCAATCACACTTTTGTTTTGCAACATATTCTTCAGAACAAAATCCTTACACATCTTTTATGTTCTTCACAATTCTTCACAATGTTGGAAAACGTCAACCAAATCTGTCACTAAAACTGTTTCTTCAGTTTTTGAGCTGGTCTGGCTTGCTGGCTGACTGGCTGGCTATGTATGTATGTATGTATCACGCATTCAAGCCGCACCAATGGAACTAGAGTGTTGAAAATTCAAACATTTATCCTTATATCCCCACCCCACCTAATAGGTTTTTAGTGGGCGGTTCAATTTGCAATGTAAGTCTATGCTAAATTGGTCCCCTAGTTTGTGTCTGGCAGCATTCATGCTTGTTTTTTTTGAAAATTCAGACTTTTTTAGTGATCACAGAAGTGAGATGGATTTATCCATTGATCACCCTTTTTTCAATTTTTTTAATTGATCACCCCCAACACGGCATGCTGCCAAAAGATGTTGGTTGTGTGACGGTTTCTAATGAGTGTCTAGCCTGACCTATTTAACTCTTATTTCTTTGTGGATTTCTTAGCTTAGCAGGTTGGGTGGGATTGGAGTGCATTCCCATGTATAAATATAGAATCACTTTTCTTACATGGATTACTGAGAATGAGCTGAGCCAGTCAATATACAGATGTTACAAATGTTCAAAACTGTAAATTCAAATTTTGAACACTGTGCCAGTTTGGAAGTTCAACTGCCATGCAATCGATGACATTACTATAGCTGCTCAGTGTCATCCTGTAAACACAACGCAGTTGTAATTATCTCTCTGTGGGATCATGTTGTGTAGTGAGTTACTTGAGGAAAGGTGCCAGAAGTTAGAGCTCGAACCCATGGTTTGTGTGTTCGATGTAAAAGCGAAAGATTTCCAAGACAAAAAGAAGACAAAAATACTGTGGATATATTTCTCCTTTTGTTTCGTACTTTATTCAAGGTTCGGGATGTACAGGTCACAAGGGTGTCAGAATTGCAATTCATTAAATGCAAGGCACAAGGCTAGGAAAAACATGGGTCTTGGAGCCGACTTCAATTGGTGGAGGAAAATCCAAATGCAAATGGATGAGCCGTCTCTCTGGTGACTACTACCAAACTGATTCAAGGAAGGCTATCTTCCCAAAAGATCACTGCTGCCTCCTTCACCCAACTCTGTCGTGTAGCTGGGGAGAGCTATCAGTGTCAATTAAACCAACCTGGAAATGAACACCACATGAGAACAATTGTGGTAATTACAAAAGCAACATAAAGAATTAGTTCAATAGTCTGAATAACTCTTGGAATGGTAATGACTCATAAGAACCATGCAACATGCACAAGAGAGGATCATGCTTGGCATCACATGCAGGGATCACAAGACTGCACAGTATGTTAGAGAAAAAACAGGAATCAGAGATATCATGGAATCCATTAGAAAACTCAAATGGCAATGGGCAGGCCATGTTGCAAGAATGTCAGACAACCAACACATATGCGAAACTGTGGCCTACAGAAAATAAGATGGCATGAAGATATAGACAGGTTCAGGAGATATTGGCACCACAACGCCCTCGATGGGTTTGGTTTGGTTTGGTTTGGTTTGGTTTGGTTTGGTGGGTTTAGTGGCAAGTCATATAATGCCGGAACTGGTCTTAGTTGGGGATATTGTTAAGTATTTGTAAAAGGTTCTTTTTTTTAATAGAACCTTGCAACTTTGGTGAAAGGTTCTTTTTTTAAAAATAGAATCTTGCAACTTTGTTGAGAGGTTCTTTTTTTAAATAAAGTCTTGCGACTTTGGTAAGCGGTTCTTCCTTTTCAGGAATGGGGGGATTGAATAAGGTTTGGTTGAGTTTCTTTCCTTTGACCTGTCTGACTTGGTTGGACCTACCAGGAATTGAATTCCCGCCAGCATAGCTCTCCGGGTCATTGGAGCATGCAAGCCACTCCACCACGTCAAGGTACTTATTCACGGAGTGGCGCTCGATAGAGAGATCTGGCGAATCTTCGGGAAGGCCAATTTCCAACAAATGCCATTAAAAGGCTGTTATATATCAGCTACAGCTTGGGGCCAAGACAGGAACCTAGCTGTATTGTTTTAATATAGCCTCATAATGTCTTCTTTTCTGATTTGTGTGATATAACAAAACCCCATGATTTATAATGTCACTTGAAGAAACAGATATACATAAAAATATAATGTTAATAAATTCTTGCAAAATCTTTCACACAGAGAAAAAAATGGAAGGAACATGGAAGAGATATAAACTTATATAGCAGCAACATGACTATATTGGAGATTGGAAGGCTTGCCAAAAGGAGGTAACTGTTTGTACCAATGACATTTGAAAAAAACAGGGGAAAAAAGAATTAAATATAAAACTAGTGACATATTTATTTCCATATTTAGCTATTGTAGAATAAAATCTGTAATTTTATACAGCCTATCTACAAATACACTTAGTTTACCATTTTTTTAAGGAAGCAGGCTGAATGGAAGATGACCTTTGACCTGAGCAAATAATAGTGTGGCCTTGAGTTTTTTTAAACAACAAGATAGTTTAATTAAATAGGTGCCTGGCTTGTTTGTTGAAAATATTCTTTTGTTGTCGGCCATTATGGATGTGAAAGAAGCCGATGGAAGCAAAGATCAAACAGCATGAAAAAGTTTAAAAAATGAAAAAATGAATTCTTTCATTTTCAAGGTTCAGCATTAATTAAATTACTAAATATATTTCTTCAGTCTTCCTCCACCACCTTCACTCTCTTTTCTTTCTTCATTTTTTTAAATTATATCCTTCAAACTCATTTAAGAGGAAGAAGAAGAAGAAGAAGAAGAAGAAAAATAAGAAGTAAAATTGAAGGCAAGAATGAAATTGAGGATTTGGGAAGTAGAATTTACACAAAGAAAGATAAAAGAAGTAAAGAAATGGTGAAAGATAAGAAGTGGAAAGATAAAGCATTGGGACTGTCTTTTCATGGTATCAGGCCACATGTGTGGCCACCAAGAAGGTATCTGGAAAGCGAATGGCTAATTATAGCCGATGGCTGATGGATAAAGATACCATGTATATATTTGGATGGCAGAGAGCCCAAAGAGAGAAAATCCCTGATAAGCTGTTGTTTACTTGGTGTGACATCATATTGGTCACACACACACATACAAAAAGACTTACCAACTGTTCTATTCCCCTAATAACATTTTTCTTGCCACAACAATGAGTGATGTTTTGGAATAAGGGTTGCGGGTTGACACAGGGAATAAAACAAAAGTTGTGATATTAGAAACCATCAACCAAAACTGTCAACACCAACATAGTCCACATCAATATGGGTTTCTTCAGTTTTCTAATTGGTCTGACTGGTGGCAATCTGCCTGGCTGGCTATGTCTAGAAAAAACATTTTTTTTGTTTTTTAAATCCCTCCCATCAAAATAGGTTTTTAGTGAGGGGACGAATTCACAATGTAAGTTTATGCTAAACTGGTCCCTTAGTTTGTGTCCAGCAGTGTTCAAGCTTGTTTTTTGAAAATTTATACTTTTTTAGTAACCACTGCATAATGAAAGGCGAGAGAAGTAACTTATTCAATGGTCACCCCCTTTTCCAATTTTTTTAATTGATCACCTCCAACATGGCATGCTGCCAAAAGATGTTGGGAACGTGACTAACCTGACCTGTTTTGTTTATATTTTTATTAGATGAAGCATTGTCAACCTGGACTGAGTTAGGTTGTGCCAAGAAGCAACTAAAAAATTAGGATGAAAGAAAATGGTAGTTAAAAATTAATTATAATGGTTGACAATGCTTCATCTAATAAAAAATAAATAAAAAGTCTTGTGGTGGTACAGGATTTTAAAATGCCTGTGATTAGCAGATACATAGTAGACAAAAACAACTACTAATATTCATATATATTTACAACCAGGCCCATTGCCAGGGTACAGGGAGTAGCGGGGCCATCCATTAAGTCCAAAAACACGCCAAAAACTGGCCAAAATGTTTCAGCACACCCAAAATGGCCAAAACACACCAGAAAAGATACTAAAAATAGTCAAAAACACGCCAACAAAATGGTTAAGCAAACATTTTTTGTGGACACTTTCTGGCCATTTCTTTGGCGTGTTTTTGACCATTTTGCTCTGCCAAAACAAAAAAATAGCTGAGTGTATGATGAAAGAATGTGAAGCAGTTTCAAGCACTTGAGATGGCTTGTAAAAATGGTTTATGTTGTAAAAATTAACACAAAAATTATTCACATCACATTCACCGGGAGGGGGTGGCAAGTGATTTCCAGGAGGGGCCAGGCCCCACCAGACCCCCACTTGGCGACAGGGCCTGTTTACAACATATATATATATATATATTTATGACACTAGACAAAATAATTCCTGAAAAGCTTTTTTGTCTGACTCTTCAAAGGAGGAATGTCAGATGTAATCCAGATTTGAAAAAAATATTGTTTAGAAGATTTGAAATCACGTCACAACATTGTCTTAAATCATGACATCTTGGATTGATGTTCTATAATGAGAGATTATCAGTGTAGCAAGATCTTCTTTCTACCTTGGTGTTTTGTAGTCGAAAAAAAGCTGGTATTGTGCAAACAGCTGGTATTGTGCAAACAGAAAGAATTTGTTTTTTCACTAAAACTATTTAACTGACTTTCGAGCACATTTTAGAACACCAACCAAGACGTTGTGATTTAACACAATGTCGTGACGTGATTTCAAATCTCCTAAATGATATCTTTTTTCAAATCTGGATTACATCTGATGTTCTCTTTTGATAAGTGTCAGACAAAAAAAGCTTTTCAGGAATTATTCTGTTTAGTGTCATAAAAATATATATGTTGTAAATATATATGAGTATTTGTAGTTGTTTTTGTCTACTATGTAGATTTTTAAAAATAAATAATAACTGTTTAAAAACATTTTGGGATAAATATACAGTGTAAACATTATGTTAATTAAATACAAACGTATTTATCACAAGCTGTCTGTAAGATTTGCAGTAGCTGGTATGTGTGCAATGTGTGATGTATTGTGTGTTGGTGCAAATGATTTGTGAACATTTTGTATTTCTAAGACGTCATCATCAGACCTGTTGGTTTATTCATTTAAAGCAATTCTTAATTAATTGCATAATTAAGAAATCTGACAGGTAATTGCTGCTAATTAGGATAGTAGTTAATTGGGGCAGTTAATTTTCTGTTTAATTCTGATTGGACAATTATTTGCACATGTGTTTAGTCCCCCTTTATAACACCTGTGTTGGGATCTAAGAAAGACAGGTCAGATTAGTCACTCAATAGAAACCGTCTCATGACCTACGTCTTTTGGCTGCATGTTGGGGGTGATCAATTAAAAATATTGGAAAAGGGGTGATCAATGAATAAGTTACTTCTCTCGCATTTTGTTGGGCAGTTATCACTAAAAAAGTCTGAATTTAAAAAAAAAACAAGCGTGATCACTGCCAGACTCAAACTAAGGGACCAATTTAGCATAAACTTAGCAGAACCCCCACTAAAAAAACAATTTAAAAGGGAATTTAAAAAAAAAAAAACCAACCCTTTTTTCTAGACATAATAAGAAGTAAATGTTTAAATTTTCAACCCTCTAGCTCCATTGGTGTGGCCTGTATGCATGACACATAGATACATATGTTGGATATATGGGCAGAGGTCACAGATTTGACCCCCACAGGTGTTGAAAGCTAAACAGGATATCGATGACAACAAAGTTATACCCGAAACGGACACACCGGGTGTTCAGGGGTTGTAGGCAGGATATTGATCCAGACTGCAGAAAATCAGCGTGAGCATTCAAACCCAATAAAAGCAACAGAGAGATGCTATCTAAAGGCAGAGAGGCACAGGACTCCCTGAGAGAGACAGACCGCCTAGGCTGGGGGAAGACACAAGGCCAGTCCCCCTGTTGGGAACAGTCTGTCGGCTCTCATTGTATCTCTCCCCCTCTTCATTCTCCTCCACAACACAATGTATCTTATGAAATAAAAATATATCCTCATATTTTTATAAGCCAAGTTTCGAGTCTTCCTTTTTCTCCAAGTTCAGGATTTTCCTCCCGCGTACAAAGAGGGCTGTACAACACATAATGACTGGTAGACTGACTTGAAAACTGAAGAAACCTATGTTGACATTTTGGTGACAGTTTTAGTTGACGGTTTCTAACAACCACGTTATAACTGAACTGCAGATAATCACAAGTCACAAGTGCCAAAACAAGTTCACCGGTGAACAAATGTGTTGTTTTCATCACAAAATCAAAGAAATTATGTGGAAAACATCTTGTAATTATATTATAATTGATTGCAAATTGAAGGAGTTTAATATTTTAGTCATATTAATTGAGTCTTTTGATGAAATTCTGTTTTCATTCACAGTTTTCTGGATGAGTCGGTGATAACCATAGGCAAAAATGTTGGGGTCCATGACCAACCAGTTTTATATTGTGAACTGAGCTACTGTGAACTGTATACTTGTGTGCGTGTGTATGTTGTATGTTTATGTGTGAGCTTGTGAGACATATGAGTGTGCCTAGAGAGACATATGAGTAGGTGTCTCTTTTTGTTTTCTCTCAATAGAAACCGTCACATGACCAATGTCTTTTGGCAGCATGCCATGTTGGGGGTGATTGGAAAAAATTGGAAAAAAGGGTGATCAATGAATAAGTTATTTCTCTCGCCTTTTGTTGGACAGTGATCACTAAAAAAAGTCTGATTTTTTTTAAAAAAGTGTGAATGCTGCCAATTTAGCATAAACTTACATTGCAAATTGAACCTCCCACTAAAAACCTATTATGGGGGAATTTTCAAAAAACTGTTTTTTCTAGATGTAATAAAGAATAAATGTTTAAATTTTCAGCCCTCTAGCTCCATGTGTCTGAGACAGTAGAACTTTCCAAATACAAACGGAAAAATGGGAAAATACAGACAGACCAACTTGAAAAACTGAAGTAATCTATGTTGACAGCTTTGGTTGATGGTTTTTAATAGTATATTGAAAGTTATCAAACAGAGAAAACAAATCATTGAATGTCAGGAAGCAAATCTTATCATTAAGGAATTATAATTATTTAATGGCAACTTGACATTTAAATGCATTTATATTTATATTTTTATCTTTTGTAATTATATAT
>VCCN01005031.1:1631326-1651946 GCA_006491835.1 Architeuthis dux | reverse complement strand
ATATATTTTTATTTCATAAGATACATTGTGTCGTGACTGAGAATTAAGAGTGGGAGAGAGAGAATGAGAGCCGATACACTGTTCCCAACAGGGAAACTGGCCTTGTGTCTTCCCCCAGCCTATGTGGTCTGTCTCTCTGCTTCCCTGGGGGCATCCTGTGTCTCTCTCCCAATCTGGGCAGTGTAACGAAATACACCCAGATCGTGTTACCGGTAGCCATTGGAAGTGGCCAAGATTTGAAATCTGTGTTAAACTGCGTATGTGACAAAACTGGACAGATCGGGTTACCGAAACCCCTTCAAGATTTGAAAAAAGAAAAGAGGAGGGATGGTATGATCAATAGCAGTTATAAGGGGCTAGATTGAAACGGTTAGCAGCAGTTGGAGTTGAGACCTGAAGCAGTTAGCAGCATCCCTGCCCGTCAGAGGGTTGGGGTGAGAGCCGGTTAGAAGCAGTTGCCAGTTGGAGATTTGAATCTGGAGCGACAGGTCAGAGACGAAATGGCTTCTTCCATCCGGCTGGGTGGAACAGGCAGAAACCCTTGATTTTCGTAGTAATAACTTTGAAAGGCGACCAACTCTTTTAGAAAACCAAATGCAACAGAATTTCCATACCTCGATGAAAT
Organism: Architeuthis dux; assembly: GCA_006491835.1. Taxonomy (NCBI): domain Eukaryota; kingdom Metazoa; phylum Mollusca; class Cephalopoda; order Oegopsida; family Architeuthidae; genus Architeuthis; species Architeuthis dux. The sequence continues at coordinate 1,651,321 of VCCN01005031.1, read as the reverse complement.
ACGCAAACCAGCCCAGAAATGAACCTGTATATGCGGAAATAAAACCCCAGATTTCAAATTGAAGATCCGTAAATTTCGTCTTTTCTCTCCACATACTTGGGAGTGTCTTTTTCTCCGAAATGAATTTCCCTCCACAGAGAGATTAGCTCCCGTCCACAGACCCGAACAGGCAGTCATCATCATCATCATCATCGCAGCCCCGGAAGAAATGATCGTCTCTCTATCTCTCTTCTCTCTCTCTCTTCTCTCTCTCTCTCAACATCTCTTTCTCTCACGGCGGTTATGCTACAGTGGTCTGTCTCTCTGCTTTTATGGGGTTCGAACACCCACACTGATTTTCCAGCCCACCTCCGATAGATCGGAGTTCAGTCAGAGTCAATATCCTGTTTATGACTTTTGTGCCTGTTTCCGTTCCTGGACACCTTGCAGTCGATATCCTGTCCACAACTTTCAACACCTGTGGGGGTCAAATCTGTGACCTCCGCCCAAATATCCAACATGTGGGCACTGATTAAATATATGCTCTAAAAGAGGGCGGTAGTTTGAGAAACACGGCTCTTGACACTTGTTCTACTATGACTTCTTCAGCCTATCTGATTTACTGTTCAAGATGAGAATGGAGTGGACTTACAAATGAAAAAAAAGCCAGGTCTGGTTAGTCACTCAATGGAAACAGTCATGTGACAAACGTCTTTTGGCAGCATACCATGTTGGGGGTGATCAAATTAAGAATTGGAAAAAGGGGCTGATCAATGAATAAGTTTTCTTATCTCGTCTTTTGTTTGGCAGTGATCACTAAAAAAGTCTGAATTTTCAAAAGACAAGCGTGAATGCTGCCAGGACTAAGAGACCAATTTAGCATAAACTTACATTGCAAATTGAACCCCCCCACTAAAACCTATTTTGGGAGGGGAATTAAAAAAAAAAAATGTTTAAATTTTCAGCCCTCTAGCTGCAATGGTGCGATCTGTACGCATGATAGATACATAGCCAACCAGCCACACCAACTTAACAAACTGAAAAAACCTATGTTGACAGTTTTGTTTGATGGTTTCTAATAGACAAAGGTTATTTACTTAATTTGGAACAAAACCATGGTAGCGAGACACCCAGTGAGGATCAAATTCACTAGCAAATTGGTTTGAAAGCCAAGCTTGCTAACCATTGAAATGAAATATTTGCATCGTGTAAAATGAAAGTAAAATTTCACAGAAAATTTACAGACTGACACACATTACACCTGAGAAAACTTGATCAGGTAAATCTAACACCTAAATTTATTTTCTCATTAGTCTATCTCACTGTGAAATTTATTTGAGTCAGGTTGACACAAATAAGTTTTCACAGTATAAGCTCACTAAGAATTTCCAGTAGAAAGTGAAAGGTACATAAATATAAAACATTTATATATATTTAGTTGTAGTTGTATAATAACAAATACAAATCATATATAAAAAATCCGATATAAGTTGTTGAAAATATTTAATAAGAGTGCTCCACATATGAAAAGTAAAACAAAAAGTAAGGGGAAGGATGTAGTGACCGACCAAGAGATATTATCATAGTAAGATTCTGGAGAACAACCTTAAAACTAAAAGGAGGAAGGAACACAAAGAAATGGAATTTCATCTGTGGATTGGTGAAGTCTGAAGAGTGACCGGGTCAAGCGTAGAAAAGGGAGAAATTCCATTAACAGAAAGAAAAATTAGCCATTGCTGACCCGACAACTGCTAAGCAAGAAAAGGGCTTAGTCACCTTACTAATAAGAACTTGTTTCAATATGAAATTTATATATATTTATATATTTATTCTATTATTACCTGAGCCAATGTCTTGGTAGAGGTATGTGCTGTATAAATCTTGTCTATTTTTAGTATATCTTGCATCATAAAAATACCTGACGCAAACAGGTTTTCCCAGTATATTCTCACGCAATACAAATGGAATGTCTTTTTATATCATAGATAGATAGAATAATGTTAAAGGTGAAAAATTTACTAATGTAATTGAATTTTTTGCAGATTCTATGTAAATAGAGATATAATCCATTATAATTGGAGATTTTTTAGCCATTAGCAGAAATGGTGTCTACCCAAGAAGTTAGACTAATTTTCAATAATATATATGTTGCAAGAGTCCCAAGAGGGTTAAAGATTTAAATTTGAAAAACTTAAATTAAATTCGAAAAAATTAAAATTCAAGAATTAAAAATTAAAATTCAAACAGTTAATTAAGTTAAATTAGAATTAAAAATGAAATTGAAACATTAAAAATTTAAGTTGAAAAATGAAATTAAATTAAGATTAAATTAAAATTAGATTAAATTTAATCAAATTAAAATTTAATTTGGAAAATTAAAAAAATTAAAAAAATGGACAAGATTCAAAGTTTACTAAATGCAACACAAAGAAGATGAAGAGTCAACATCAGCAAAAAATACTAATCAAAATTAATGATGGAACAGAAAATTCTAAATATATGAATGACTTTGTATTTCATTCCTCAATTGCAAAGAATCATTCTTTCATTTCAATGGATCTAATATTCCAATGTTGCATTAACATGAACAGGGAATTGTATTTTTTTCTTGTGGTATTGAAAGTGTAGCAATACCCTGAATAGTGTGGTTTTGATGTGTGTGGGTTTTTGATGTTGTATGTAGCTGAGTATAAGTTGGAAAAAAAACACATTAATAATACCTTGAACAGTGCTGTTTTGAACAGTATGAAAAACTTTGGAACAAATTAACCGCACTATTCAAGGTTTACCTGTATTGTGCAACTTCAGTTTTTTAATAGGTGCAAAGGGAATTTTACAGTGAAGCTATTCACAAAATGCTTTTTCTATTAAAACTGTCATTTTCAAAGAACCGGAAGAAAATTTTTTTTTCCATCAATGAAGTCATTAGTAAAGAATTTACAATCTGCCTTTTTAGAAAAAGAATTCTTACTGAGTGAAATTGAAGGAGGCAGCTCCAGAAAGCATTAAATGATGTAGTTGTTCGCTCAAAGGATGATGCACTTGAAAGGCAGCCATAATGATATGAAGCTGATAAAGGATATCTGATTGAGTAGAATCTACCAAAAGGTTTTCATGGTGCTCAGGAGAAGAATACAGATTTGTCTTGGGATATTCTACATCAGGGCTTCTCAAAGTAGGGGTCGGAACCCCTCCAGGTGTCACGTAAAAATTAGTGGGAGTCGCAGAAATAATCAAAAATCATTTTTCAAAGAATAATTATGTGACTAATTTTTGTTTAATTTGTTTTATCTCTATTCAAAAATGTACTCCTTCTGATGCTTATTGTAAAATGGCTCATTTCACTAATTTAAAAAAAATATATTTTATCTTTGTTACTTTTTAGTAATTTAGTAAGACTTAATATAGATTATAAATACGTTGCAATTTTTGACATTTTTTTGGTAGTTATGTTTCTATGGTTAGTTACTGTTAAATTACGACTAGCGACTAATTATATATAGTCTTAGTACCTGTTGCTTTTACATGAGTGAGTGAGGGGTTGCAAAAACTTTTGTCTCATTGTTAGGGTCACAAAAAATTATGTTTCAATGAAAGGCGTCGCAAAAGATTTTGTCTCATCATAAGGAGTCACGAAAAAATGATGTCTCACTTACCACTTTTTAATAGAAAGTTAATTGTCTTCTAAACCAAACATAGCAGGATTTTATTATTTCTAGTGGAACATTACACAGTCAATATTATTTCTAGTGGAACATTACACAATCAAAACGGATATTATCAGGTATTATTTATGACCAAACTCTCCAGGATTGAAACTATGTTGCCAAAAATATTTTTTGGCAATAGAGTTTCAATGCTGTAAAGTTTGGTCATAAATAATACCTGATAATATCTGTTTTGATTGTGTAATGTTCCACTAGAAATAATAAAATCCTGCTATGTTTGGTTTATAAGAAAATTAGGCGTGTACTTATTTATGGCCGCTAATGTATGTTATCATTTTTTTACACTCGAGTATAATGCTACCGCCCTATTTTGACCCTGAACTTTTATATTAAATTTCTCACATCATACACCAATAAATATGGTATATATTGTGTAGATCCCTTTTAGAAGTCTAATGTGACGTTTGTGTCACAAAAAATAGAGTAAATGGGATTTTCCCTGCTTTTACACCCGCAGACAATGATGTCATCCTAGTATGAAGCCCACACAGAAATGTGTGATTCAAACCCCCATCCCCCAATTTATTCAAAACTTGAGCCAAGCTTCTCAGTTGACAAAATGAGACACGAATGAAATCAGCAAAAAAAATGTTATTTGTTTCTTTTCATGTTTGATAATTAACGCTGAGAAAAAAAAAGAAAGAAATAACCGAAAATTCTAATGTTTCTTATTCAGAAACATTAGAATTTTCGGTTAAAGAAACAAATAACATTTTTTTTTTAAATAAAAATTAAAGGAAAGAAAACAAGTCTGGTTAGTCACTCAATAGAAACCATTATGTGATCACTGTCTTTTGGCAGTATGCCATGTTGGGGGTGATCAATTAAAAAATTTGTAAAGAGGGTGATCAATGAATAAGTTATTTCTCTCAACTTTTGTTGGGTAGTGATCACTAAAAAAAGTCTGAATTTAAAAAAAAACAAGCGTGAATGATAGCGGACACAAAGTAAGGGATCAATTTAGCATGATCTTACATTGGATATTGAACCTCCAACAAAAAACCTATTTAGGGGGGGTGGCGTTAAAACAAAACGTTTTTTCTAGACATAATAAGGAGTAAATGGCAGCATACTGTGTTGGAGGTGATCAATTTAAAAATTGGTAGATCAATGAATAAATTATTTCTTTTGCCTTATGGTGCTTTTACATGAGTGACCCTAACAATGAGACACTAAAAAGTCTGAATTTTAAAATAAAAAATAAGTGTGAATGCTACTGTTCACAAACTAAGGGATCAATTTAACATGAACTTACATTGCAAATTGAACCACTAAAAACCTATTTAGGGGGGAATTTTTTTTTTAAATTGTTTTTTCTAGACATTTACTCCTTATTATAGGAGTAAATGTTTAAATATTTAGCCTGTACTCATGATACATACATACATAGCCAAACAAACAGACCAACTTAAACATTGAAGAAACCTATGTTGACAGTTTTGGTGACAGTTTTGGTTGATGGTTTCTAATAATGAAATGGTGAATAAATGACAGAACAGTTAGGTTTCAGGTTTTCTCAGAAATTAATGGAAATTGCACATCAGATCATAATTGCTGAGGAAGCTGTTTATTATATTTTCTCTGTTTGTCTCCATAAAAAATAAAGCAAATAAGATTTTTCCCGGCTTTTAAAACCGCAGACAATGACATCATCAGTAGGAAACCTGAACAGAAATTAGTTTGCATTACATGACTAGATTACTATTTAAAAAAATGGTTAGCTTAACCCTTTCAAGACTCCTGGGACATATATGTAATGTAGGTGATCTGTTAATTCTGGGATTTTCATCTAATTTTTTTATATATTATAGATTTATGATTGATTGTTAACAGAAAGTAAGAAAAACAACTTTTAATTTTATTTTATGTTTCATTTCAACGTCTTGGACAGCTTTGTCACAGGAGACATTTTGAATGGGATCATATTGTCTCAATAGTTTTGTTTGTTATATAGCCTAGGGGCCAATAGGTCCTATACATTTTTCTTTTAAACTAACCAGTTTCATACAAAAATTATTATTCAGACCTTCCAAGTCTCCCGCATTTCGCAGGATGCTCCCACATTTTGAAGCCCAATGCTGTCTCCCCTCACCTGCATGTAATGAATTTGTACGAATCTACTGCATTTAAAAAAATGATTAGCTTAACCGTTTCAAGACTCCTGGGACATATATATCCCGAGGTTCCTCTGACTGGGATATATATATGTCCCGTAGATATCTCTTAGAATTCTACTGGGACATATGTGTCCCGAAAAATAAAGTAAATGAAATTTTCCAGGCTATTCCAGGATACAATGACGTCATCATAGTATTAAACCTGCACAGAAATTAGTTTGCATTATATGACTGAACAGGAAAGGGTAGGTGATCTGTTAATTCTGGGTTTTTCATTTGTCACAGAATAATTGTCTAATGGGACAAATGTATCCCATCATGATTTTGGTTATTCCAAATATGGAAAATTTTTAATTTAATAAAATAATAGTTTTCTTTAACCATTATATAAAAATTAACACGTTTTTGTTTTTTGTTTTTATACTCTTTTAAAAATTCAGGCATTTTTTATCGCCACTACCCACAACACTGGTTTATTGCTGGGTTTAGGTTATTCATGTGTTCTGACATTTATATGTATCTATCTATGTATCCTGACTTCACCCAGCCCTAACCGTTCATAGTAAAAATTTGAAATTTTGCACATACACTCCCCTCAATTAGTAAGGAAAATAGTTTCTTTGTTTTTTGAAAATTCCCTTCCACAATCGGATTATAGCAGGGGATTCAAAATGCAATGTAAGTTTATGCTAAATTGGTCACCAGTTTTTGCCCGCTTGTTTTTTGAAAATTCAGACCTTTTTTAGTGATCACAACCCAACAAAAGAAGTAACTTATTCATTGATCACCCCTTTTTCCAACTTTTTAATTGATCATCCCCAACACAGCATATATGGGTGGCAGTGATTCATAATTTCCCTTGGAATGCTAGTTTTCTTTGTTATTGTAAATATTGTGAATTTGCTGTCTTCAAATACAGAATGCAATGTTTATTATATTCAAGAAATCATGGTAGATAGAGTTCATGCCTTTTGCCCGGTATTAGTAACAACTGATATTAATCATATATACAAAACCATTTTGTTGCCTGTACTTTTTGAGCTACACTAAACTCTTGTTGTAATGATATACGCATTCTAAAGGCACATTTGTTTTTATATTCTCTCAAGACGATTGTCGGAGATTAGTTTGCAGCAACAGCACATGAAGATTTCAGTGCATTATTTTTTAAAATAACATTAGTAAACCCTTAAAATAATGCTGCCTAAAATAACCTGTATATGGAGCATTTGACTGTGAAAGGGTAATAAAAAGTTATTTTTGTCTGTACTTTTTGGTTTCTTCATATAAAATCCACCCATTATAACAGCAAATTCGTTATAACGGCATGCTGTACTCCCTGAGGGTGCCATAATAACCAGAGTCTACTGAATATTGCCCATCATCATACAAACATGCACTGTGATTCATAGAGTTACTTATTAGAAACCACCAACTGAAACACCAAATCTGTCAACATAGTTTTCTTTAGTTTTTAAGTTGGTCTGGCTGGCTGTCTATGTATGTATGTATCATGTGTACTGGTGCACCAATGGAGCTAGAGGCCTGAAAATTTAAACATTTACTCCTTATTATGTCTAGAAAAACATTTGGGGGGGGGGTTCAATTTGCAATATAAGTTTATACTAAATTGATCACTAGTTTGTGTCTTGCAGCATTCAAGCTTGTTTTTTTTAAAAATTCAAACTTTTTTAGTAATCACTACCCCAACAAAGGCGAGAGAAATAACTTATCATTGATCACCCTTTTTACCAATTTTTAAATTGATCACCCCGTTTTACCAATTTTTTAATTGATCACCCCCCAACACGGCATGCTGCCAAAAGATGTGGGTCATGGGACGGTTTCTATTGAGTGACTAACCAGACCTGTTTTAACTTCTTTTAATTTGTATTTTGCAATGAATAAGAATTCAGGAATGTACGTTCTCCAAATTCTTCACAGTTTGTGACAAGGATGATACTGTTCTTGGCATTTCGGTTATTTCCAAATGGGTGTTGAGAAGGTTTGGTATTCCTCCATAATAGATGCAAACTGATCTCAACAGGACCTTGAACCATTATCTGCAGAAATTTCCGTCATCCACAGCTAATGGGTTAACCTTTCCCCTTCTCTATCTCTCTTTACCACTTCCTGACCTCTTCATCCTCTTACACTTTGCCTTCCTCTTCGTTCCTCCTACTGTTAATCTTTTCTTCCCTTAAATTTCTACTTAGTTATCCACCATTAGCCAAGTGTTACTAATAAAGGTATTTTTAAAAAACTATCAACCAAAACTGTCAACATAGGTTTCTTCAGTTTTCAAGTGAGTTTGGCTGGATATGTATGTATCATGCATACAGGCCGCACCAATGAATCTAGAGGGATGAAAAGTTAAACATTTACTCTTTATTATGTCTAGATAAAACGCTTTTTTTCGTTTTTGAAAATTCCCCCAAATAGGTTTTTAGTGGGGGGTTCAATTTGCAATGTAAGTTTATGCTAAATTGGACCCTTAGTTTGTGTCCGGCAGCATTCATGCTTTTTTAAAAAAATTTACTCCTTACTATATATAGAAGGTTTTTTTTTTTTTCATTTTTCTGAAAGTTCCTGCCAAATAGGTTTTTAGTGGGGGTTCAATTTGCAATGTAAGTTTTTCCTAAATAGGTCCCTTAGTTTGTGTCCAGCAAAAATTCAGACTTTTTTAGTGATCACTGCCCAACATTTTAGTGTGAAAAAAAAGTATACAATTTGTATACAAGCACACATCATAACAATCATATTTACACGTCTAGGGCGTTAAACCTTTGCGTTGATGTAATAAACATCATAATTCTTCTTAAAATCATTTACATCTGTTGATAGCACTAAATATTCTGGAGTAACTTATACATTGATCAGCCTTTTTTCTAATTTTTTAATTGATCACCCCCAACATGGCATGCTGTCAAAAGACTAGATTTCGATTTAGGAGTCTAGTGTTGCCAATTTAGATGTTTTTATTTTAATTTTTTCAAAATTGTTAGTGAAAAATTGAAAAACAAACCCATCTAAATTGGCAACACTGCACCCTTACTCTTTCAAAGGCTACCAATTCAAAATTACTTTGTGTTCAGTGGTAGAGTAGGTGGCATGAACAGAGGAAGTTTCTGAGGGTGGCTTAGTGGAGGAAGGGTTACACTGTGATGTCATAGATTGAAGGTGAAGTGTATCTAAGATTGCACCAGTAACTCCTTCACCCTCTTCAAATTCACTCCCACATGCATATACAGACACGCATGCTAGTTGCTTGTGCAGGTGCATGGCTGAGGGGTGGGGGCATTGATTTTAAATCATTCATCTCAGGGCCCCCCAAAAGCTTTATGAATAGTAGTTCACCTACTGCATTTCTACTAACATTATACAATGACAAATTTCACTAAATGTTGGAGGGGCCCCTCAAGGAGCCAAGCCCCCCAAATCTCCATCTATGCCCCTGTGCCTGTATAAATGCTCACGTAGAAACCTGTAAGAATAGTTGAATTCTGAATGTATTCTCTTTATCTTTTCAACAGTCCAATGACTGACTTTAAAGGATGTCTCATAATAAAACCAACTTTTTTTACTATTGGATGTTTCACTCTGAAAGGAGCATGCATATTAATCTTGATAGAACTTAATTGTATTGACAATCGTGCACATGGCCTTCTTGGATTTTCCTGACATTTTCAACATGAGTTGTACACAAGCATAAATAATTGTATTGACAATCGTGCACATGGTCTTCTTGGATTTTCCTGACATTTTCAACATGAGTTGTACACAAGCATAAATAATTGTATTGACAATCGTGCACATAGTCTTCTTGGATTTTCCTGACATTTTCAACATGAGTTGTACAAAGCATAAATATTTGTCAACAAAAGGCGTGAGAAGTAATTTATAGATTGATCACCTCTTTTTCCAATTTTTGAATTGATCACCCCTAACACGGCATGCTGCTAAAAGAAGTTGGTCACATGATGGTTTCTATTGAGTGACTAACCAGACTTGTTTTAAAAGTAAACATTACAACCATTGTAACAAAACAGTGGGAGGGGGCATGTAAGAAATAAAGCATTCATTGCATGTTAGTATATAAAGTGTCAGAAAATTGGCCTTAAAAAACGTCTTCTCCTAATATAGGTCACCCGAGGTGGCAGAGCTTGGGACAACGTGTAGATTCAATGAGAGTTGATTGGCTGAGTGGGGGCAAGGGGAAACCTTTGGATCAGGGAGTAAGTAGTAGCGGCACTGGCTGGCCAGAGGAAAGACGTGGAATATCTATGGCCAGTTGTTTTTTTACTACTACGACGATGAGTAGGAGTTGACCACGGTATGATGAAGACGGGTGACTGAAGATGGGATGGGGGTGCAAGGGGTAGATGTAGGAAATAGTAGTTCGCTTTGTTCTTCTCATTTTATCGGGCAATTTCCAAAAACTGCGAATAAATCAAATTGCTAAAAACACCTATTCTTCGCATTGCCTCATTATTTTTCAAGATGACCCATCTTCCCATTTTCAGCGGTGACCCGAAGAACCAACAACTGAAGTCTCGCCAAGTGCCAGAGTTTCCGCAATGGTATGTTGGTGGTGCACCGCATGGGTGCATCGTGGTACACCATGGCCACAAGAAAAAGGTCAAAGGGGGCTATTTAAAAGCTTTATAAATTATAGTTCACCTAGTGCATTTCTATTGACATATATCATTCTTCATCTTACTATTAAAAAAAAACGATATTTCATATTTTAACAACCTAATACCTAGGGAAAGAGCAGAGGCATAACTGAGGGGGACTATTTGAGAATGCCTGCCAGGCCCCCAATGAAGGGGAGCTCCCAAAAGGTTTATAAATAGTAGTTGTTTTTCACCAATTAAGTGAGAGTCTATTTATTGCAAATTTTCCTTCTTTATCAAATCTCACTAAATGCTGGTGAGGAGCCCTCAAGGGGCCAAGCCCCCTGACCCCCAAATCACTATCTGTAACCATGCCACTGAGTACAGAATCCTTAATATTTTATAGATGATTCGGAATGCAGTGAAATTGCACCAGATAATCATGTAAGAGGGTGTATCAATAAGTCTGTAACCTGAAACAGTTATGAGCTGAATATTGATTGGAAATTTTCACTGTATAACGTTCAATCTATATGATTAATGAAGAAGTGTTGGGTTAAATTTGTGTACTAGGGTAGCTTGACCCCAGGATAAACATAGGATAGATGGCAATGACTTTTGGTGACCTCTAAAAGTCAATTCAGGGTCGGGTCAATTTTGGCATTTACAACATGCAAATTTGTGTGTGTATACTCCAAAATACACTCAATAAGACAACAGAAAATCTCCCTTGCCTTAGTCTGTTATATGCTGGTAATGTGCACAACCTGTGTATGTGTCCTCAAAATAATCAAATATTGGGTCCATATTTTCATTATGAAAGAAAAACCCAAAACCTAACCCTAAACCCGAGCCCTAACCCTGAAACCTTAAACCTTAACCTCAACCCTAACCCTAATGTAGATTTTCTGAAACAGTAGATGTTGATTGTTGAAGTCACTGAAAGTAGAAGTTGCTGAATGTAAACTCAAGTGGATTTGCTGAACTGACCACACACGGTCAGTTCTAGTAGTTCTGTGATTATACTTTGCTTCAAAAAAGTCTCCTGGACCCTGTGACTTCATATGGTGCTTATCATGAGGATCAGAGAAGCATGTCTGGTTAGTCACTCAATAGAAACCGTTACCTGACCAACATCTTTTGACAGTATGGTGATCAATTAAAAAATCGGAGAAAGAGGTGATCAATGAGTAAGTTACTTCTCTCACCTTTTGTTGGGCAGTGATCACTAAAAGAATCCTAATTTTTTTTTAAAAAAGCATGCATGCTACCAGACACAAACTAAGGGACCAATTTAGCATAGACTTAGATTGCAAATTGAAAAACTAATTCCGGGGAGGAAATTTAAAAAAATCGTTTTTCTAGACATAATAAGGAGTAAATGTTTAAATTTTCAGCTCTCTAGCTCGATTAGTGTGGCTTGTATGTGTGATACATACATAGCCAGCCAGCCAGACTTGAAAACTGAAGAAATCTATGTTGACAGTTTTGGTTGACGGTTTCTAAAAGTTTGAAGTACTGAAGTGTTATGTTTCTTTTACATCAATTTAGAGATTACTAAGCAAACACTCATAACATAATCTACGGACTAAAACCTTTTCAAGTTGTTGTGGAGTTGCTTAAGAAGAAGATGATGATGTTTGTTTGTATTTCAGATGTGGTATTGAATGGGAAGGTTGTAGTGAAGCAGGGAAGGGCAGCTGCTTTACCTATAAAGTTTCCCCGTTTGCTCCACAATCTCAAGGGCATAGCAGAGGGAAGGAGTGGTGGGAGCTATTTGAAAACAAATGAAGGGGGCCCTAAAAGCTTAACAAATAATAGTACACCTACTGCATTTCTACTGACATTATACAATAACAAGAATATATTTGTATATACATGAATTGCTTAAATAATAATTCAGCCTTTGGGGTTGTTTTTCACCAATTAAGTGATACTGTTTTTATAGCAAAATTTCCTTTTTCAGCAAATCTCACTAAATGTTGGAGGGGCCCCCTCAAGGAGCCAATTCCCTTGAATCCCAGAATCCCTAGTTACGCTTCTGCACAATCCTTACTCTGGTTAATGGCTGTGGGATGTTTGAACATTTGTGAGGTGAAAATTGCATCATTGCAACAAGCGAGAAAATAATCTTCTAACTTGTTTTCCTGTATCGTTTTACATGCCACAACAATAGAGCTAGTTTGTTTTTTTTAAATCCGCACCCACCAATAGGTTTTCGTTGGGGTAGGGGGGGATTTGCAGCATTTTCGCTTGTTCTTTTTTTAAAATTCAGACTATTTTAATGATCACTGACCAATGAAAGGCGAGAGATGTAGCTTATTCATTGATCAACACATTTTCCAATTTTTTAATTGATCACCCCAACATGGCATGCTGCCAAAAGACGTTAGTCACATGACTAACCAGACCTCTTATCATAAACATTAGATTTGAAGATGCTTATACCAAGCTAATGCAAGAAGTTGCCCAGATCAGGATTCATATATGTTGATATCAATAAATATAGGTAAACAGTCACAGATATATAATGTATGTATTTAGGTATATAATGTATTATGTAAATATATATGGTAGATGTGATTAGACAATTAGTGGGGCAGCTAACTGCACATTTTAGCTGAATCATTCACTTTGTGATACAAGCACCAAATTTTGCATGGGGACTCATCAAGTGTTAGTTGATATAAAAATACCTGATCCAACCTGATCCGGCTCGACCCGTTCGTTACGCTTTTTGAAGGTTAATAACTTGGAAACTAATGAAGATAGATACATGGGGTTTTTACCAATCGATTATTTCAAGATTTATTACATATGCAGCGGTTTGTGTAGTGGTTTTTAGTAGTTGGGGACTTACAGTGTTTTTTCTGAAGTAAGTTTGGTATTCCTTGCTTATACGGATGCAAAATATGATAGCAAAACACAGCATGCAAACAACATTATTTTAAATCCGTATAAGCAAGGATTATCTCATTCTCGGAAACTGAATACGTTTTTGCTGAATAGTACAACAGACGAAGGGCCTTTTTTGGCTGAACCTTGCATACGGTTATTATTTTTTTTTTTATTGGCCAAAATATTATCTGTATACCTAGCTTCATAAAACCACCTGCTGACCAGCCTTGAGCAATTTTCAGTACAGGGGTATATATATGAACGATTGCAAAAAAATGATGAGCAAATCTCTTAATTAACTATCATCATCATCAGCCATTATAAGTCCACTTCTGGACAAAGGCCTTTCTCATCTCCTTCCATGACGACCTATCTTGTGCTAATTGTCATATTAGGATCACAGAAGCAGCAGTGTGTCACAGGCATTCAAAAGACAGAGAAACACCATTTCCTGTTTATGTTGGTTTGTCTATCTTTGCAAAGACCAGAAAGAAACATCTCATTGAAATGTTTCATGACAACGGCCTTAGTATTTCATATGACAGTGTGCTAGAAATATCAGCACAACTAGGGGATGCTGTGATAACCAAGTATGTTGAAGATGGTGTAGTATGCCCTCCTATCTTAAGGAAAGGGTTATATATATAACAGTTGCCAACACTGACCATAACCCAACTTTCATGACAGCACATACATCATTCCATGGAACAAGCATTTCCATTTTCCAACATCCCAGCTCAGATAATAAAGGACAGCTATGCTCACCACTTCAAATTCAAAGTGATAAGATCAAAAGAATCCCAGAGCTTCCTGGGTCATTCACTAATATTCTTCCAGCTCATTTCACTGAAAGAAACCCTAGACCTTCTGTTACTGTGTCACCAGATGTTTCCTCAACACTCACTTTATCTTAACACATGAATATGAATGGCTTGAAAAACTGCGATTCATTGAAGAAGTGAATGACTCTGTACATGTGACATGGTCCTCCTACCATAAATCACAAAAGAGAAATCCACGTTTTGAAGTAAGCACCACATCCTTGATGCCTCTACTTATAGATGAAGCTCATTCTGTGGCTACAATAAAACATGTGATGGCAAAAATGAAGCAATCAGTAGATTTCCTTAATCCAGGACAAGTACCTGTCATAACTGCAGACCAGCCAATTTATGCAGTAGCTAAGAAGATACAGTGGAACACTACTTCAGGGTAATGGGTGGACAGGTGTGCTCATTGAGTCTGGTCCTGCATTCTAAGGTACAGCAGATTCGTTCTTATCAGACTCTTGTGTCACTAAGGCACGCCAGGCACACCAGATAACAGCTTGCCGTCTCTACAAGCTCTTGACAGCAACTTATGAGGAATGCAATAAAGAAGCTGGTGAGAAGTCAATTGATTTATTGAATCTGGAAGACTGGTGTGGAATGCGCCAACAGCAGAGTCCCCAGTTTCAATTTTGGTACCTGGTGTTGACTGATTTTTACACTAATTCAGTCTTTCAGAGAAGCAAACTTTGGTCTCTACTGTGAAGCCCTCACAGAGCTGATACATTATGTGAATTATGCTTGTTGGCTTTCTATACACTTCAGAGACATGTTATCACTTGAAAATCAATACCCAGATGTGGCGAAAGAGTTCTTTGAAGGAAACTTTATTGTCCACAAATTAAACAGACTGTTCTCAGCCATGGCAATAGACCAAGAGTCTAAACAATGTATCTCTCTGTACTCATGAAGAGGCAGATACACAAATGTTTGTGCATGCAAAGGATTCAGTCCTAAATGGCAACAAGGTATTGATGATTAGAGCAAATGACTCATCTTTTAAAGTGCTGGTTCTTGCAAAACTGTGGATTGCCTTTGGTCAAGGACGAAGCTTGAAATGGATACCCATTCATGAAATCTGCTCTGTACTTGAACTAGAAAAACCAGAGGAATCCTGTTCTTCCATGCTTTTAGTGTTTGTGATGTAGTGTCAGCATTTCAAGGCAAAGGAAAGAAGTCTGCTTGGGACACTTGGAATCAGGCCGCAGTCGTCTTCGCAAAACTTAGCCAACATCCACCAGTCATTGATGACACTGATCTGCAGGCTTTAGAGAAGTATGTAGTCACTATGTATGACAGGTCAAGTCATAAATGCTGATGTAAGACTGAATGTCATGGAAGATGCAAATGCAATCAGTTTAGCCTGAGCTGAACTACACTTTATAGCTGTATTTGCCAGTTCTAAGGTACAATAAATGCACAATGATGCATTCAGATGCCTAATTACCATGACAAATGAATCATCAAGTAGAATATTAAACAACCGAGACATATAAATATCTTAAACTTACTAAAAATAATGAATAAATGCATTCTACAAACTCAGAATATAGGAATTAACCGCTCAAATACTAATTTTGGACAGAAGAAATTTGAACATTGCAGAAAAGTGCGACAATACATGCTGATTGTAGAAATGAAATGAAGGATGTTTTCTAAGCCTGGAAGGTAGGTGACCTGGTTTATTTGGCAGAAAGTTCTTTATGGGTCTTTGAGCGGGTGGGGTGTAGGTGTTTAGATTAAGTGGGTCTGTGTATGTGTATCAGCTATAAAGGGGGCGGGGTGTTTAAATTAGGTGGTTCTGTGTGTCGGCTGTTAATTTGGTGGGGGTGGTTGGTGAGATTTATGTTTCCTGGATATTCTGTCCAGATAAGTATGAATGCTGAAGTAGGTCTGTGAGGTCAAGTCAAAAAATAGATATGCCAACGGAATCGAACCCGCGTCCATACTGGAAGCTACCTTATACGCAGGTACTGCTCTACCGACTAAGCTAACAAAGATCTCATGGTAGGCAGGAGTCTTTTAATCCTTTAGGCCGCTCGTTTAGCAGTCGCTCACACCGGCGCCGGGCAAATATAGGTTCTCAACTAATAAAATGTCATTATAATTATCATATTCTGTCGGATATAAAATTATCCATCATTTGATTTCATATCTAATACTATAAAGACGAAGAATGTTTGTTTCTAATTATGTTTTTTATAGACTCCTAAATGGTTGCATCTTACAAGCTGAAAATGTGTGTATACAGGTAACTTGACACCAGGATGAACATAGGATATGTGGCGATGACCTCTGATTGTTATGATTTGCATATCCGGCCACCTGTGGCGGAAATGTAAGTGACCTCGATCACCTTGGGAGATGGGTGTATTCATGCATCATTGTTGTAAACAGGAAATGGTGATTGGTCATTGAAACCGTGAGACACCACGTATGCATTGAGGAGATCTATAAAGCAGACCCAAAAGAAATCATCTCGGCCTGGGAAGCGGACAGAAATCTCGACATTCAAAGAAGACAGACATCAGCGGAGCCGAAAGGCACGAAACCGCTGTCCCTGCTGGGGGACAGCCTGGCGGTTCTCCTTGTCTTCTCTCTTCCACTCTTCACTATCCGGCCGAGAAAGATGTATGTTATGTAATAAAAATATGTCCAGATATTTTTATAAGCAAGTCTTCGGGTTTCCTTTCTATCCAAGTCCAGGACACCCCGCTATACAACATGGTGACTCTGGTGTGTATACAGGTAACTTAACCCCAAGATGAACATACAAATGGTGGTGCTAACCTCTGGTGACCTCTAAAGGTCAATTTTAGGTCAGGTCAATTTTGGCATTTAAAAAAATGTCAATTTTGGCATTTTCAAATATGACGGAGACAGCTGCACCCTATGGGCTCCAAATTTGTGTCCAATGGTAACTTGCCCACAGTATGAACAGAGGATAGGTGGTACTGACCTCTGTTGACCTCTAAAGGGACAGGTCAATTTAGGCTTTTTCAAATATAAGGAAGACAGCTGCACCCTACGAGCTGCAAAATTGTGTACATGAGTAACTCACCCCTAGGATGAACATAGGATAGATGGCACTGAATCTGGTGACCTCTAAAGGTTAATTCAAGGTCAGGTAAATTTTGGCATTTTTAAAAAGGTCAATTTTGGCATTTTTGAGAATCTCTGTGTTAGAATTTACTACATGACCTTTCAGTATTGATTACTTTTTTTCCCAGGCAACGTCTGGTACCCCAGATATATCATTTGGTATTTAGAAATTTAAGTATTTAAAACAGCACAGAAAAGTTGCGCACTGTTTTTAACATCAAATGAGTGAGTGTGTGGAACTTTACAATTTACAATCGTTATTTAATACGATTAGTCATTTGTACAGTTTCAGTTAAGTTGTTTTGCCCTTTTTGTGCATCCGTAGTCAATTTTGACAATGGTTAAAATTTTTGCCTTCACAAAACAAACGATTGCCAAATATCTTTTACTTTTTATTTCATATTATCGGAATCTTAAACCCAAACTTCCGCTTTCAAACATTTCAATAATGGTCACCACTGCAAAGGTTTTGATAATTTTTGCCTTATTCTCGTTTGGGTGTAATTTTACACATAATTCAATTTGTAACATGAACAAAAAGAATTTTTATTTCTTAAGTGTTTATTTTATTCAAATTTCTGAGCATCATAAAACATATGTGAAGAAAACTAGGAGTGACAAAAAAATTAACACAGAAAATTATTAGATATTGTGTAAATAGGCCCTAGATATATATAAATATGATGTGTGCTTGTATATACAAATTGTATACTTTTTTTCACACTAAAATAAAATGTTCAACATGTTAATAATTTTTCTGTGTTAATTTTTTTGTCACTCCTAGTTTTCTTCACATATGTTTTATGATGTTCAAAAATTTGAATAAAATAAACACTTAAGAAATAAAAATTACTTTTGTTCATGTTACAAATTGAATTATGTGTAAAATTACACCCAAACAAGAATAAGGCAAAAATTATCAAAACAGACACATTGGCTTACAGAATTGATGCCCACACTACTATATACAGTAAGTGTTTTCAAAGATGCAGTTATGTTAAATTTGAATTATGTTAAAATTAAATTATTAGTCAATTGTATCTTGTATCTTCCCAACCTACTATATACAGGGTGGATGAAAAGAAACTCCCTATTGGAAATTGGTAATAACTTTATTATTTATTGGTCAATTATAGTCAAACTAGCTTTACTTAGAACTTGCCTAAATCTGTTTCACAAAAATAAAGAAATATTTACAAAATTACATATTTCTAATAGGGAGTTAATTCTCACCCACTCTGTATCATCATCATCATCATCATCATCATTGTCATCATCGTCATCATCATCAGCCATCATCATCAGCCATCATCATCATCATCATCATCATCAGCTCACCATTTGTTGGGCAGTGATCCCCAAAAAGTCCAAATTTTCAAAAAACAAGCGTGAATGCTGCCAGACACAAACAAAGGGATACATTTAGGAAAAACTTACATTGCAAATTTAACCACCAATTAAAAACCTATTTGGGAGGGAAATTTTCAAAAAACAAAAAAAACGTTGAGTAAATACTACATATTCTTTCAAATAGTTCTTCGGACGATTGAACTCCTTCCTGTTGTTTGTGTTGTTTTTATAAACATTATCATCAGCAGCAGCTGTCATAAGTTCACTGCTGGACAAAGGCCTTTCCTATCTCCTTCCATGAAGACCTCGATTGTGCTAACCTCTGCCACATCTTACCGGCAAACTTTTCTATCCCATCCTTCCATCTTATGTCTGGCCTTTTCCTACTGCATAAAATTAAGAGAGAGAGAGAGCAAGAGTGGGTATCTAGGAGGCTTTGGAGGTGACCACTCAATCCGTATCTGTGGGACACTCTGTTTTGTCTCCGCTCTGTCAGTCTGATTGTTGTTTATAGTTTCTAAAGGTTCATCTGGTTTAGTCTATATATTTTGAATTTTGGCTATTTTGAATTCACCCATGCTTGTTTATTAAACAGATTTCTATTTTTAGGTATTTTCTGTCGATGTTCTGACTCCTATTTCCTTCACTCCTGAGTTACCCTTTGATGTTATCAAAAGTACCACTGTTGTTTACCAAAAGTGTCAAGTTGATTGCTTTAGTTAGTGTCGATCTGTATATTTTGAACTTCCGATATTTTGTTTCGTTTATCTATCTATCTATCTATATTCATTTACGCACTCCTCGCTATGGTACCATGCTCTTGTTTAGTATTTGAAAAAAGAAACACCTTCAAGGAGATAATTTACATTCCGTTACCTAACATTTTCTGGAAAAGATTCACATTGTATAAACAAAGATCCATTGTACACATTTGTTTTTCTTTCCATTTTTGTTTTCTTCCTATATTTATGACTGAATAGTCAACAAACTGATATGGATTAACTTCCTCTCTGTCTGAACATTTGGTTTTCAACCCATTCGGAGTATCATTTTCATTTTACATTGGAAGGTTTTTAAAATAGCACAGGTATTTTGGAACAGTTCTGTTACCTGAAAGCCAATACTTAGCCCACTTCCTTTGGCTCACTAGTGAGTTACAAAGCTGCTTCTTAAATTTTAGTTTCAATAACAGGGAAAGCATTCATTTGTAAATATAACATGTAAAAGTTCATTATATATGTGTATGTATATATATGTGTATCTGTATATACGTTTATATATATATATTTTTTTTTCTCTATTTGGTACTATTGATTCCCTGAGAGTTGATTGCTCGGGGTCATAATAGACTTTGAGTATTTGGAATCGGTAGTATTTA